>JAJMSN010000020.1:0-231702 GCA_030558435.1 Kodamaea kakaduensis
CTACTCTCTACTCTCTACTCTCTACTCTCTACTCTCTACTCTCTACTCTCTACTCTCTACTCTCTCCATATACTATCTACATTTTACATTCGCCGCTCATCTATGCTCATCTACTCTATATTTTCGCATAGATTCGCTCCGCTCATCTATGCTTATGCTCATCTATGCTTATGCTCATCCCCTATCCATAAGCCCACTTTTTTGCCTTAGTACCTGATGACATATGACCACTGACATGTTGGCTAAAAATGCGTCTACAAAGACTGAAGTAAGCATGATGACCTACCTTGGTGTCTCAAAGATGATTGTGTCCCATGGACTTCATCTTGTACATGATTTAGATCTCCCGTACGCAAGATATTCACATCACCAGTCGTGCAGCAGACCAAAAAATACAGGAGTTAGGTGCGACGACAAGTGAGGGTGAGTAAATGGATCTAATTGATTTCTTCTTTATTCTACATTTTATTCCTTGATGTTTGGCTTTCATCTCTGTCTTTTCTTTTATAATACTCATTACTCATTTGCAAGAGTATTCTTTCTCTCTTACTCATTTGCATGAGTACTCTTTCTGTCTCTTACTCATTTGCATGAGTACTCTTTCTGTTCTTATACTCATTTGCAAGAGTACATTTGAGTACCCTCTTTTGTCTTACAATACTCACTCCTTCTCCCCTTCTATCTTCTCTATCTACTCATTTGCCTTTAGTCACTTCGCTCGTACTTCTATTTCACTCATGCCTGCACATCGGCAAAACCTTTGACCATAATTCCGGGGTATATAACATGGCTTACATTAACAATAGAACTTAAACCCGAGGGACGAATGGATGGTTGTTTCGATCCTTCGGGTGTTGACATCGCTTGAATGATGCTCGAGAGTGGCTTGAATGATGCTCGAGAGTGGCTTGAATGATGCCCGATTTTAAGATTTGTAAGCCACAGCATTTGGCGAAACCCTAATGGCCGGCAATGACCGGCCGGTAAAGTCCGTGTACGTTTATGGATGGTGGTGGAATGTTAACTCAGACAAAATAACCGATGGAGGAGGCGTTCGCTATCTCATGCGGTTTTGGTCTATGCAACATGCTCAATGTAACATTGCTTAGGTAATTTTGACCTTGGGATTATGTAATTAGTAGTGGTCATGGAGTATGGAGGAATGGAAGTAGAGTAATGGAGGGAAGTAGAGTAATGGAGGGAAGTAGAGTAATGGAGGGAAGTAGAGTAATGGAGGGAAGTAGAGTAATGGAGGGAAGTAGAGTAATGGAGGGAAGTAGAGTAATGGAGGGAAGTAGAGTAATGGAGTGATGCAACTACAGTAAGGAGTATGGAGTAATGGAAGTATAAGAGGGAAAAGATACACTACACCTCATTACGCTACACCTCATTATGCTTTTCATTACACTACATAGACTAACACTGCGCACTACACTACAACTTTTTTCGTTTGTCTGGAACGGCGTTCAATCTTCACATGCCAATTTTTCACATGGAGATGAAACAGAAAATGAAAGTCAAGACGAAACCATCGGTAACTTTCTGGGAAACACCGTTGATATTTTCCTATATTTTCCTATTTATTTTCAGCATGATGCTTCAAGAGGAAAAAAAGCGTACGAAATGGGCGATCGAAAGGGACCGGGCGAGTGAATGGTGTCACCAGTTATTTTATCTCTCTTTTTACATTTGTCTTTTCTTACACTCTTCCCCCCTGTTTTTATTAGGCCCTGTTGTCCATTCTATTTTCGTTCCATTATGTTGCTATCCTCACTGTTCTTGTATTGTTCTTGTATTTTCTCTATTCTGTTGTTCTTTCATTCTGTTTCGTTGTCTGTTTCGTTCTGTTCTTGTATTCTGTAAGTTTCGTCATCTGTGCATTCTGTTATTCTGTTTCGTTATTTGTTTCTATCTTCCTACTTAGCCTCTCTCCCTCCTCCCTAACGCCTACCTAACGCCTACCTAACGCCTACCTAACGCCTACCTAACGCCTACCTATCTTCCACCTCTCCCTCTTTTCATTATCGACCCAATTTTCACTCGTGTCGTGTTCGTGTAATGACAACCATTGTTAATTTGCACCCAAAACAAAAGGACGACAATTTTAAACGTCCCGCCTGAACTTTGCTGAAAAATTCGGGGCTAAGACTCCTTCGCCCAGTGTATACAATGTCTCACAATGGTTATGGAACAATACTTGCATTCTTCCATACAATCCATTCACATGATTTTCGTGTCCACACTACACACATCCACAACGCGTTGATCCTCAATTATCTTACAGTAGCATCTTTGAGCATTCCCAATTGGGCATATTCAATTGAGCATATTTTACAACATCTTTATCTTTACATCTTCACACTTCACATCTTTACATCTTCCATCTTCACACCTTCCATCTCCACCTCTTCCCATCTTCACATCTTCACATCTTCCATCTCCACCTCTTCATCTTCACATCTTTACATCTTCACATCTTCACACTTCACATCTTCACACTTCACATCTTTACATCTTCACCTCTTATTTTCTCTTGTTGCCAGCCGTAACCGTGATGGTAGAGATAAGAAAAAAGCAGCATGTTTTGGGAATAAAGATTCGGGGTTGTTTCTTTTGGACACCCATGACACTTTGAATCCTTGGGGGTCCTTCGGGGTCAAAGAATATTTCGTGGGGTTAGAGAATATCTTGGGGGGTCTAGATCAACGAGGGGAAGCAATAGCTAAATTTCACAGCAATCAATAGATGGATAGGGACGATAGGAGATGATGGGACATGATAGGAGATTTGGGGGACATTTCGTAGGACATTTGCTGGATTTGGTGGGACACTTGGTGGGACGTTTGGTGGATTTGGTAGGACATTTGGTAGGACATTTGGTGGGACACGATAAGAGGATGATGGATGATACAAAAGAATCTGAAGATACGATAAGAGGGAATATGATACAAAAGAATACTAAAGACTGAACAAAACAGAGACATAATAGGGATATAGTTTTGGTAGTCATGGATACCTTATCGTGTTCTGATCATATGGTCATAGATCATTGTGATCCTCCACTCTTCCATAAAGGGTCATCGATGGGGTGAACTCCGGGTGTGCCCCCGAGTGTGCCTAAAAAACAACCGGCCCATCGGAATCAGTTCCGGAGGCGCACAGCCCTACGAAAAGGGATCTGATCACAACTGAAACATGAGAGCGGAAGGAAAATGTTTTGAATAAGGGAATCCTGGTAAGTGGTAAACCAGGTTGCTTTGCAAACTCGTAAATTTCACTTTTGAATTTCCACGCTTTACGAATTCTTGACCTTGATGGAGACAGGTTTTGAGGACACTTTGTGCATCTTAATTGCGTTCTTGCGCTTGGGCTTCCGTCTTGGGGCTGGTTCCCCTCGCGTGGGGGCCAGTGGTTTATTTTTTTTGTTTACTCTCGGGTTTGGGGATGTCTGCAGGTGTGAAGGGGGGTTAATGGAGGGGCAGAAGCACGAGAGCAACGAAGGAAACCGTCGCCCGCAAGGATCTCCCCCAAAGAATGACGTGCGACGGAATGTCTTGCCACGGAATGACTTGCACGGAATGACTAACCAATCGAGGCCCTGTGATTTCCATTACGTGAACGTGATGATAATTGCCGCAGCCTTCACCAATCACCAATTATGTAATCACCTATTCGCTTCCATGATGCACCAAGGCGTGCATAAAAAAAAGCTGGTGATGCTTTGGCATATTTGGCTCTATGGGAATATGAAACGAGTCGTGTGGAGAAAGTTTGCTGGATGGGCACTGAAACAGCCTGGCCCAACACACATGTCCCGACCACTGCCGGCCATGTCCTGAGCCCTACCGAATGCGCGCCGCCTAGTACCGATTGGTACCGAGCACTTCCGACCAAGATAGACTTTACTCGGGCCACAAACACTAGTCTTATCAATCTTATCGTCTCCACCAAGTCACCAAGTGTTTTGTATCTTCAGTTTATTTCTACGCAATCTCGCTCCGCTCCTGTGTTTTCTCTACACACAATCTCGCTTCGCTCGATTGTGTTCAATTGTGTTCTACACACAATCCTCGATTGTGTTATCCCAAATCCAAATCTCTAGAATTAAAAGCAGCCTAGCTGCGTCTATACACCCGTAGGTGGTATCAGCTGAACTGATGATTATGCTTATTTAACTTTTGTACTATTAGAACCGTCGAAACAGTTACCCGGTGCGCAGTTGCCAATTGCCTGTTGCGAACCATGCTGTGAATGTTACAGTCTCATCGAGTCTCCTCACTCCTCACAACCAGTACTCATCCAAGTAATCATAATCACATATCCTCCCATTAATCTCCTCTCTCGAACTAATGATGCAATTGAAGGTGACCCGTTTCCTGGTGAGCGAGGCCCCCGTCTTCATGTTGGACTTTCGGGTGTGGAGCACCTCGGTGGCAATGCTTCTGCGCTTGCGTGCATACAGGATTTGAACCTTATCGTAATCCGGAACGTAGCCGGAATCAAACGACAGTATCGAGCACGAGTCGTCACATGCAGACATAATCAGCGACAGCTCCGAATCCGACTCGTACGCGGCCTCCACCGCTTCCTCGGCGACCGGCGCCTCCCGCTCCTTCTTGGGACCATACAACCACGTGATGTCCTCCAACTTGTTCCAATTAATCACAAATGGGGAACATCTCGCGAGGCGCTTGAGATTGATGGCTTGTCTTCTCCAGCAGGCATTCTGTAATCGGCGCTGGAGGAACGCGTCTTCCACCTCCTCAAAACAGTGCACGAGATTGAGGTTGTCACTGAGGTACTCCAGGTACTCAGAGTCAAGATAGTCAATATTGTGATACCATCCTGCAGAGGGTTTCACTACTGAGTCGTCAAGCGAAAACATGTTGTAGTGTAGCGAAGTGTGTAGTGTGTAGTGTGTAGTGAAGTGTGAAGTGTGAAGTGTGAAGTGTGAAGTGTGAAGTGTGAAGTGTAGTGAAGTGGGTCGGTGTACTGAATGTATTAAGTGTAGTCTGTACGCTTGTAGTCTGTACGCTTGGGCAGTCTGTGGTAGTATTTAGTACCTAATGTAGTCAGTAGTAATACTACTTAGCTTATAACCAGTAGAAGCAACACTACTTGTACAAATTATCCAGTAACGGGTACTTGTTTGGGTACTTATATTTGTCATGTAATCCAGTGGGATTGCATTCTATAAATACTGGCACATGGGAAAATAACAAGAAAAAAAATGTTGAAATGGCCTGAAATAATATTTGTGCCACAAAGACCACCGGTAGAAAATATCCTGAATGCCTTGTGTAAGTGGAATGTTCCATGGCACACAGCGGTTCTGGAAAGCCCGGACAAAACATTTGCAAAAACAAAGGTGCAGTGGCACACAAGCACAATGGAACCGTCACGGGACACATTGTCGGGGTCCCCGCGAAAAAGCGGTTGCCGACGGCCGGCGCACACATTCGGCCAGTGGTTATGGAATTTTTACTCCTTTGGCAGCATGTGAGGAATTGGCTCACAACACCATCCTCTCGCCCCTACTGATTCTGGGTAGGTGCCCCTCACTTCCCAAAATGGATTTTGTCCGCGAGCGCACCGAAGTATGGTGCTACATTTAGAGCGCAGCCATCACATATACGGCATCTATGTCCGAGACTGGTGCAGGCTCCACGGAGGGGAAATTTTGGCGAGGTTTTCAGCCCCCGCAACACAGCATCGACGGAGGGTGAGGTTACAGTCACCAACATGTTGGGTTGAAAGTAGGGTGGAAGGAACCTGGAAGGAACCTGGAAGGAACCTGGAAGGAACCTGGAAGGAACCTGGAAGGAAGCGAAAATAATGCGGAAACGAGGAGCGGAGATAGAGGCAGAAAAGAAAGACAGACAAAAGAAAAGACAAAGACAAAAAGATAAAAAAGACAAAAAAGGAAGCTACAGACAAAAAGAAAGCTAAAGAAAGCTTAAAGAAAGCTACAACAGACAAAAAGACAGCGAATAAACAAAAAGACAAATAAAAAGACAAATACAAATGAACAAATAGACAAATAGACAAATAAAGGCAAATAGACAAATTAAGGCAAATAGACAAATAGAGGCAAATAAAAAGACAGATATAGCGGATGGCCGATCTGATCGCATATGGGTGTAGGGTGAGGCAAGAGTAAAAATAAGAGAAGGGAGGGGAATAGGGGAGAGAAAGAGGGAATAGGGGAGAGAAAGAGGGAAGAGGGGGAAGAAGATGGGGGAAGAGGAGGTGGGAGAAGGAGGGGGAAGGAGGAGCAGCATGTAAGTTAAAGTTTTGTCTGAAATATGCTTTTGAATTTTCCGAAAATTGAGTATAGTTTGTTTGCCACTTCATCTTGAAGATTCAAGTCACAAACCAGAAACATGGGGCACTTTGTTACTTGCTTTGCACCTAGTCTTTATCGCTTAAAAGACGCCTTCAAAAATCGGGTCCAGGTTTTGTCAAGTGGTCCAGGTGTACATCGGTAATGTATGAGGGCCAGTAAATGAGCTGTTGTGCGATGAGATGGGTGCAATGGGTATGATATCATGGTGATATCACCATAAACAGCATATCAGATCACGAGGAGGCTATGAGATCACCAACGATCACCAACACAATACACCGGGTAAAGTCTATTGAAGAAAGGCGTTAAAGTCTAATGGTCCATAAGGCATTATACATATTCTTTTTGTCCAATTGACAAAATGGCAAAAAGACAAAATATCAGCCAAAAGACATTTTGTCTGTCCATACTGGCAATTTTTCAAATTTTTCACCAGGTTACATTGGTTAATTACCACTGTGCACCAAAGCCCCAAGCCTCAAATAAACTCCGGAAGCGTCCAAAGTGACAGCTGACCAAGTCACAGTTGACCAAGTCAAGTGACAGTGACCAAGTCAAGTGACCAAGTCAAATGACCACGTCAAGTGACCACGTCAAGTGACCAAAAGACAAGCGGCTTTGATTGGCATTTAGGCATATTGATTTGTGTCATTATCTGATACTATTGATACCAGCTTTTCGAAACGATCTTATTTTCATCCCTTGTCAAAGGTGCTAGCCTGGTTCCCTGTTCCATTCCTTATTCTTCCATCAATCCCTTCCTTCATTCTTCTTCCTTCAATCTTCTTCCTGCAATCTTCTTTTCAATCTTCTTTTCAATCCTTATTCCTTCTGATAATCTGTCAATGTCTTTTCTGGTCCAGATTGTGTAGACAGAAAAGACACAAATGATGGATGTAGCAAGTACAAAGATCAAAGGAGGTACACAAAGCCGTGTAACGCTAGCATAACAGTTAGAATTGTCGAGCCAGTACACGGCGTTCGAATAGTAGTATGCTTTTATTAGGTGATACTGTATGTAGTACTAACTAGTGCTAGTTTTACTGTACGTAGTATTACTACGTAGTACTACATAGTAGTACTTTTAGTATTATTAGTACTACTAATAGTTAGTACTACTCTACTACTACTACTACTACTACTACTACTACTACTACTACTACTACTACTACTACTACTACTACTACTACTACTACTACCACCACTACTACCACTACTACTACTACTACCACTACTACTACTACTACCACTACTACTACCACCACTACAACACTAGCACTAGACTCTGTCAATTTTTGGACCGCGACCAAGTTTCCTATTTGGTCGATGCTCCAGATTTTTGGGCGGCCAGAATAGCGCAACTTAATGGCCCCTTGCCTAGTTCGATCTCAATTATACTGTAGCCCCGCGTCCCCCTTCGCTTAGTCCTTGTAAAATGTAGAATAGAATGTAGAACAGAAGGTAATAGAATGTAAATGGGGAATAGTGTGATTGTTACAATGAGGTCTCCCAATTCAATCTTGATTTTCTGATCCTTGCCAATAAATTTACTATCACCATGAATTACTATTCTCACCATCAATCACCTCAATCATCAACCACCTCAATCATCAACCACCTCAGTCATCAATCACCTCAATCATCTACCGTCGTGTTGACACAGCATCTAGAACGAAGGAGTGAAGGGTTGAATCCAGTGGATTTTTTAGTAAGCGTTACTAAAAGTTCACGTAACCAGATTTCCGTCGAATCTGCTAACCCGTGATGAATTTCAGACAAGGTGGCGGTGTAGACAAAAAATAAGAGCTGGGAAGAGAGTCGCATTTGAAGTTTGTGATGGCAACTGTGCGGCGTAAGTAAGAAGTGAAAGTAGTGAGAGAAGTGAGTGAATGAATGAATGAGGAATAGTAGAAGAATGAATGGGGAATAGTAGAGAAAGAATGGGGAATAGTAGAGGAATGAATGAGGAGAGTAGAGGAATGAATGAGGAATAGTAAAGACTAAGACTGAGAAAGACTGAGAAAGACTGAGAAAGACTGAGAAAGACTGAGAAAGACTGAGAGAGTGAGAGACCAACGAATAGTAGATAAACGTCTGGACTGACTGAAAATTCTCTCTTGTGTATCAGCTGCCCTAAATCAGCTCTAGTCCAGGTACTGGTACAAAACCAATCAAGCACAAAGTGAATCTAATCTTAACCACTATGCGTGGGGCGTTTGATAAAACAACAAAGTACGAACATACCGAATTACGGAATAGAAATGAGTAGAGAAATGGAGTAAAATGGAGTGAGGAGAGCGAATAAACGTTCCCGCGACATGCACAGGTGAATTTCGTACCACGTACAACCACAACCTCATTCTACTCCGGAAACGTACCATGCTGCATAATTACTGGAAATGATGCAAAGTGCCAGTTCCCTCTCCCCAGTTCCCCCCAAACGTTCCATGACTTCCAGTCCCGTTCCAGTCCCCCAAACGTTCCATGTCTTCCATAGTCCCCCAATATGTTTTCTATCCACATTTCCACTCCTCCACATTTCCATCCTTTCAACCATCATATTTTATTCTCATCTTGATATTTTTCAGTCAATCTATCAAATCTACCTTTTCACAATATCCTCTCATTATCTCTCTCCTTTCTCTCCTTTCTCACTACTATCAATATCTCCTATTATCTATCCTATTATCTCTTCTCCTATTATCTCTCCTATATCTCTTCTCCTATTATCCTATCCGCTTTGTACTCCCTTTGAGTCTTCCCCATGCTCTGGTCTTTGTTCTGCCTCGGCCCGCTACATGTTACCGCATTGGGAAGGAAAAATCCATCAAGTTTCATAGCATGCATGTCAACTCAATGTCGCCTTGGCAATAGCACAAGGCTGTGGACTTCTGCGCTATTGTTACCACTAAATGGTAAACACTACTATACACTAATAGTAAACACTACACTAATACTTGCCTCTAATAGATTACTCTACTACTAATAAGTCTACTACTAATACTTAACACTCTAATACTTAACACTCTAATACTTAACACCCTTATAGATTACTCTACCACTACTCTTATAAGATTAATCTACCACCATCATACCCCCCAGACACCACCATTATACCCACCAGACACTCTTGTGTCTTCCTCTCGCTTCGCACGCTCAAGAATCATTCCGCGTCATTCCGTTTTGTCGGAAAGTGAAATTTCAATTCGGTGTCAATCGGACGAAATCGATTGCGATCGATGGGCCTTATTTTTTGCCCCGCTTATTCGGCAATTTCCTGCCATCGCTTATAATTTATTGAAAGTCTAATTGACGATCAATGACATACAATCCACACAATGTGAAGTCCACACAATGAGTAACAATGAGCGAAGCGAATTGTGGTTATTACATCTTTGCGGAGATCCCACCCTCGCAAAGTACTCTCACAAACTCTCCCATGAGCGAAATTGGGTAGATCGGCTGCATCCGATTCCACCTATTCCCCATTTGCTCTACTCTATTTGTCCTACTCTATTTGCTCTACTCTATTTGCTCTACTCTATTTGCTCTACTATATTTGCTCTACTTGCTCTACTACTTGCTCTACTACTTGCTCTACTCTATTTTCATTCACCACTCCACCTCCCTTCCTCCTTCCTCTCCCACCTCCTCCTCTTCCACCATCCCTGTACGGCTACGATGCGGCTGCCTGAAATTGCGCTACACATTAGTGCATTAAAAATAGTACTAATTGATTTTAAGGTATTATCGAGAGGTACATGGCAATATCCTAACCCAGCAAGTGGTTGTGCTAGCATCTTTCCTCCGAGTTTGTGTCCCTCTTAAACTTTCTGTGCATTAAGGCTTTCGTGCATTAAAACCTTTTGTGTGTTCATCGTTAGCACCGATGGTATAAGGAGCGACTAAAACAAGTCCGAAAATTCCAACAGCAATGAAAGTTCCGCGAGTTCCTCTTCTCCTCTTCTCTTTTCTCTCTTTTCTCTCTTTTCTTATTCTCTCTTTCTTATTCTCTTATCATTCTCTTTCCTGTTCTCTTTCCTATTCTCTTTTCTATTCTCCTCTCACAAACTCACTTCTCCCAATTCTTCATCCATTTTGTGATGGCCGGGATGGTCGGGGAAGCTACCGATACTCTCGGGAAAACTGGAGTGTTCCGGTCTTGAGCAAATTGCATGTAAGAAAATCATAAAAGTAACTTTATTGGAGGTAACTTTATTGGAACTTTATTGGAACTTTATTGGGGTAACTTTATTGGAACTTTATTGAAGTGGAGATGTAGAGATAGTGAATTTAGTAGATGAAAAACTTAGTAGATAGAAATTTAGTAGATGGGTATTAGTAGATGGGTATAGTACAAATGTGGCAGGAGTGATAGTGAAAGCATGACTAAATTTGGGCCTAGACTTGACTCAGACCCAGGTTAATCCGGCCACGGCTGCCGTGCGGCACCTTTGATCAGCCATAATAGCCGGTCCCTCGGAGATGGTGGGTAGCCGCTTGGGTGATGAGCACTTGGCGCTCGGAAGTGCTGGTGGGTCAAGCAACTTTAAACAAGCTTTATGTCTTCACAACAATTTTGACAACCATCCACAAAGTGTCGGCAACCGTCACAAACCGAGCTGAAAACTGACAAAACCATAGCGGTGCTCACAAAACCATAGCGGGTGCTCACAAAACCATAGCGGGCTTTCACAAAATGTCCCATCTTGTCACATCTTGTAGAGCAAATACAGATGGGCACAAAGATATCGAAAAAGTCCCAATTAGGAAGTTTTAACGCACAAACAAGACAATGGAAATTGTGAAAACCTTCTCTGGTGCAAGCCAGTTTCACAAATACAACAAGTCTTCTATCGACAGTCTTCTGTTGACTTTTGTTGTCGTAGTATTCTCCGGTTGTCTTTTTGTCATAGTAGTCTTCTGTGGTTGTGTTCTCTGTTGGTTGTGTGGTCCTCTGTGGGTTGTGTTGTTCTCTGTTATCGTCAGGTCTGGTTGTCCTCTGTTGTCGTCATTCGTCTCTCATCTGTCAGTCTATCTTATTTCCTGAGGTGACTTTGTACACTTGACATTTGTTTTGTGCTCCATGATAAGATTATTGTCTGATTGTGAAATTCCTTACAACCTACTTTCACCTTGCTATTTACCTTTTGCCCATTCCTCACTATTTTCTCTCCACAGCACTGCTTTTCCACATTCCCACCACATTCACCACATTCACCATATTCACCACAATCCTCCGAATTTCAATCAATAGTGTCTCAAAAAGTTTGAGACATGAGATTGCTACCACATGAAATTGTTGATATTTTTCTCCTTCCAGTATACGAGTGACATCATCGGTCAGATCTAACCATTAATGTTCTACAATGTTCTGTAATGTCCTATAATGTCCTACATTATGCCCTTATTAATGTCCTATGTCCTATAATGTAATGTCCTACATACGCCCTTATTAATGTCTAATAATGTCCCCCATTAACATTTCGTGTAATCGCTGTATGGTTTGTAGGTGGTTTGCTATATTTAGTCGGCACATTCGTCCTTTAGTCGCGCCAGGAGTCAGCAAGTTGCAGTGTTGCCGTTGTTTGTTGCTGTTATTGCTGTTGTTGCTGTTGTTCTTGTTTCTTGGCTGCCATAAACTTAAGTCACACTACTGATAACCCCACTGCCTAAATCTCGTATACTGGCTACTGATGATTGTGTTTTCGGTTTCACCTACTCTTTAGGGCGCCCGCTCCTAACTCCTTTTTCGATCCCATTCTATTAATACAAACGTAAACATGAGTCAAGTAAACAAGTTGAGTGAAGTCATTGCGTATAATACGATTTATTTACGGCATTCACTTTTGTCTGTCGCAGGTGAGTGCGGCTGTATTTTTGGAATAATATTCCTATGGTTAGTTCACACTCAGTGGTTATGTTTGTATTTTTGTTGGATGGTTATTCTTATTCTTTGCTATTCATTCTTGGTAATCATTCTTGGTTATTCTTTTTTGGTTATTCTTGGTACTTTCTTTGGAGTTCCTTGTTGTTCTTTGTACTTCGTGTCGTCATGATTTTGCGGCCATCAAGTTGTCCTTTTTTCACCACCATTTTTTCACTACCATTTTTCACTACCATTTTTCACTTCCTACTTACTATTTTTTCACTTCCTACTTCTTCATTCTTTCACTTTCCACTTCATTCTTTCACTTCTTCATTCTTTCACTTCTTCATTCTTTCACTTTTTCATTCTTTCACTTCTTCATTCTTTTACTTCTTCATTCTTACCCTTCCTAATCTCTTCCTATTCAAATTCTTTGTGCTCCTTCCGATCCCTTTACCGATCCACCGATCCATATCCTCTCAACTGTACCTTTACACTTTCTGCGTCGATCAGTTTTCTTAGTCCATTATATAGTTACTTTCTCCTTTCAGTTTTAAGTATTCGCTCGACAGTTCAGTAAGCTTCAGCACAGTCTCCAATCACAGCATCTTCACTCACAGCATCTTCACTCACAGCACTTGGTTACCTAATCACTACTTTTACAGTTTATATTCTAATATTCGATTTTACAGTTTGCATCTTTCTCTCCTTTACAGTTTCACTTTCGATTTTTACAGTTTTTTATTCCTGTTGCATTCTACAGTTTATATCTTGTTCCTGTTACATTCTACAGTTTATATCTTGTATTCCTCTTGCATTCTACAGTTTATATCTTGTATTCCTGTTACATTCTACAGTTTATCTACCCTTGTTATCTTCCTTACAGTTTATCTTCCTTACAGTTTATCTTACTTACAGTTTGTGGTTGCAGTTTACAGCTGCCACACAGCCAACGGCATACGCCGAATACCAAATGACGAATAACAGCAGCCACAGTCGTGTCTCCTTCACTTCAGCTTCTTCTCTACTTCTCATCTACGTCTCTACCTAATCACTCTCCACTTCCTCTCCACTTCTCCACTTCTTCTCCATCTCATCTCTGACATTTACCGTTAGCGAGATTGCTCGAATTTGCTTACGTAAGTGCGCTTGTATATAACGTGAAGAATTTCCAGAATTTGATCGGACCCTTGCTCAACGGCGGAACAAAGGTTGAACTAGATTCAGAAGATTCAGAAGATTCAAAAGGTTCAGAAGGTTCAGAAGATTCAGATCCAGGTTCAGAAGATTCAAGAAAAGAAGACTCAGATCTTTTACTAGACTCAAAATCTGAAATATCAATAAACCTACACCTACCATGCCCTCATATTCAGAGGCAACCTCGCCAACTCCATCCAACCACCCATTTCTCCACTCAAGAGCAGGTAGCTCCAACCACGAGAACGATGTGGACATCAAAACCGTCACCAAACACTTGATTGATCCCGATGAGGCCATCAAGCACCCAGGAGGAGACATCACACGCCATCTCTACCAGCAGGTGGACGATCTGCAGCCCGAGGAAGTGCATAGACGGGCCCGGAGCTCTTCGTTTTCCGCCTATCTCTCGGAAAGTAGAAGAGGATCCACTGCCAGTGAAATCAATGTGCCTGGTGGATTCAGGCGCGAATATCTCATTCACAAATCGCTCGCTAGAAATGAAGAGCCGCCCAACTTTCTCACCAAAAACTTTATGGAGTTCCTTTCCATTTACGGTCATTTTGCCGGTGAGGACTTTGACGATGATGTAGACGATTCCAGTGACAATGAACTGGCGGTAGACGAAGAATCTTCCCTTCTCAACCGTAGGGAACCACAGTATGGAACAGTGCCCAAACAATTGCCAAGCTATAAAGGCGGTGCCAAGGGCACAGCCTCGGTTCCAAAGACCTTCTTTTTGGTGTTCAAGTCCCTTGTTGGATCCGGAGTTTTGTTTCTCCCTCGTGCTTTTTACAATGGTGGTATGACTTTCCTGATTGTGACGCTCACTGCGTTTGGTCTTCTTACCTTCTTTTGCTACTTTGTGCTCATCAAGTCGAAGCGTATCTTGAACTTGAACAGTTTTGGTGAGTTGGGATACAAGACCTACGGACAGCCTCTCAAGGTGTGTATTTTGATCTCCATCATCATTTCGCAGATTGGGTTTGTTGCAACCTATATTCTTTTTACTGCCGAGAACATGTTGAGCTTTTTGGGTACGTTTATCAGCAGCCCGCATCTCACCACCGCCAACATTGTGATATCCCAGTGTATATTGCTCATCCCACTTGTGCTCATCAGAAACCTCACCAAGCTTTCGCTCATCTCGCTCATTTCGTCCGTCTTTATTCTCACGGGTCTTCTCATTATCTTTTTCCACTGTGGAGTCCTGATTGTGGAGAATGGAATTGGTAAGCATATTGTGCAGTTCAACTCGAGGTCGTGGTCCATGTTGATTGGAGTCGCCGTGACCTCGTTCGAGGGAATTGGTCTCATTTTGCCCATCGAATCGTCGATGGCCCAACCTGAAAAGTTCCCCATGGTGTTGAGTGTGAGTATGGCTGCAATCACAGCTCTTTTCGTGGCCATTGGAACGGTGGGGTACACTGCTTTTGGTAACAAGGTCAAGCTGATTATCATCTTGAACCTTCCCCAGGATAGAATCGAGGTGCAGTCCATTCTTGTCTTGTACTCGATTGCGGTGTTTTTGACTGGGCCATTGCAACTCTTCCCTGCTGTGCGTATTGGAGAGGGACTCATTTTCAACAGAGGTGCCAAGTCCTCTAAGAAGGGTAAGCTTTACCACTCGGGTAAGTACAACCCGCAGGTGAAGTGGCTCAAGAACTTGTTCCGTGCTGCGAGTGTGGTGTTTATCTGTGCCGTTGCGTACTTGAATGCAAACAACATTGACAAGTTCATTTCGTTCAACGGGTGTTTTGCATGTATTCCATTGGTGTACATCTACCCACCGTTGATCCACTTGAAGCTGTTGGAACAAAAGGGAGATTTGAACAGGACTGATAGGTTTTTGAGGGTTTGTGATTGGACGTTGATTGGGGTGGGCTGTGTGACGGTGGTTTACACGACGTATCAGGTGCTCTTTTTGAACTAGCGAACGAGATGAGCGTAGCGAATCGAGTGGGCGACTATGGTAAGCGAGATTTGCGTAGTGAATCGAGTGAGCAGTTACTTGAAGGTGAACGAGATAGCCTAGCAATTTGAGTGAAGACTGAGTAAATTGAGAATTCACTCTAATGATAGAGTCATTAGTTTACACTAACGGGTCAGCATCAAAGAAATCTCACTACTTGAAAACCATGAAATCCAGTATGATTATACAATATTAACATCTCCCTGATATCGACGATCGCAGTTTCAAACTGCCCTGGAAAACTTAGAAGCATACATCCAGTTTGAATATGGATGAGGTAAATAAAAATAGATTAATAAATTCATGAGTCATATGACAAAAGAGTAGATGGTCACGGAGAGATTGAAGGAGTATTGATGAAAGGAGGGCTGATGGGGGGAAGGTAAATAATGAAAATGAAGATTGGTTAAATTCTTTCGTTTTCCTCGTAGTATTCGAGTGTAGGATAAGTTATGTAAAATGGAATATTATTTATGTGAAAGGAGTTGTTCCAAGAAGATCTATTTAAATTTAATAATGGCTGCAAATTAACACTTTTCATAGAAAATTGTACAATTTTCTCAAATCTCCCCCAACTTCCTGATAGTTCTTAAACAAGCCCAGTTTGATCCTTCTTCTCAAGTTCAATTGACGCGATGTACTTTTGCTTGCGAATTTTACAGTGGGCATTTACGGACTACAATGGTACGAAATTCTACCCCGACAATTACCTTCACAACCTGGAGACACAAACGCCCCCACCTTTGAAACAGGTATGGTAGAGGTTGCAAAGAAATGGGAGCAGGTCTTAGTGAGCTCTCAAACTTTGACCTCAAACATGCTTAATTTATCCATCAATTGTTTCTACATTCATCATTTGCCTACATTTCATAATTTGCCTACATTTCATCAATTGCCTGCACTCCATCATCTTCATTTCATCATTTGCCTACATTTCCTCAATGCTCCTAAGCTTCATCAATTTACCAATTTCATATTCCATCTATTTCAAACTTTTCTCTTTCATCAATGCATAATCTATCTCTCTTTTATCTAAAGACCACCATTGAGAAGTGTAAATTCTCCTTTTCGCAGCATTCTTGATATTTTTTCCCCACAGCATCACAACATGGTCAAACCGACCAAAAAGTTCCTCTCGTGCCAAAGGTGCCGCACTCGCAAGGTCCGGTGCAACTTTGAGCATCCGTGCCTGCTGTGTGTGCGATCCGGCGTGGAGTGCGTGTCAACCGTGGACGATATGAGAAAAAGAAGACCCCCAGTGAACTACGTGACGCGCTTGGAGAACCAGTTGGCAGCTATGAGCAACTACGTGAGAAACCTCCGCAGTATAGAGGGCCAGGAGGAGATGGAAAAGTACTTGCGTGAAGTCAAGGTTCCGGATGAATTGGAGGAGGACGAGGAAATGGAGGAGCCAAAGAAGGGTAACACCAAAGTTAAAGATAAGGATGGTCAAGTTACTAAAGATCCAATTACTAGTAAAGATCCATTTACTAAGAATGGTCCAATTGGAAGTACTGGTGCAAGCACCAGTACAGGCACCAGTACAGCTACAGGCCCTAACGGAATCGAACAATCAAAGAATCAAAACTCCCTTCAATCAGTCAACTCTTTAGGAATGTTCCCCAGTCCAATGAAAACTTCCTTTAGTGAGATCCCAATCAAAACAGAGATGGAATCTATTGGTCCCGATTATAAATCCACATATAAATCAACCAAACTTGATACCAAGCTCTCCGATTTCGGACTGAGTCGGTCTCGTGCTGTTTATGGCCCAACATCTGTGTACCGTGATTCTGTGATTCTCAACCCAGTGGAGGCGCCCCTGACATCCGATGCTGCAATAAGGGCACTCAATAAAGATCCCGATATCCTCGAGTGTCTCAAGCTATTCTTCAAGTGGCAGTACCCCGACCACAATATGTTTATTTTCCGCGAGGCCTTTTTGATCGATTTCTTCCTGCCCAAGCCTGAATCGCTCTACTGTTCGCCTGTGTTGGTATGGAGTATCTGTGCGTTGGGGCTGCGGATGAGTGAAGACGAACGTATTTTCTCCAGACTGGCCCATTTCTATGACGAGGCAAAAACACACCTTCTCGAACAACTTGCAAACCCATCCATTACGTCTCTCCAGGCATTTCTTCTCCTTGCATTTTACGATATATGTAACGGGTCCAATTCCAGCGGGTGGATGCTTCTGGGAAATGCCATGAGAATGGGGTTTGACCTCGGGTTCCAATTGAACCCAGAAGTGTGGTTTGTCAAGTCCAAGGAGGACTTGTCACCCTTGGACGTGGATATTCGCTCGCGAATATATTGGGGAACGTACGTTGCAGACCATTTCATCAGTCTTCTTTTGGGTAGACCCTCTATTCTTAAGGCACTGGACGCACTGATTTCGGAAACCACCGATCTCCCCGATCTCGAGTGGATCGATGACTTCATGTACAGTAGTCTCAAGGACCTTCTGATCTCGGTGCCAATTCGCAAAATCGTTAACCTTATCTCAATCCTGGACAATATGTTACACGACGTCTTCACAAAGCTGTCGGAAAACGACGAGGATCTCGATTTGATGGGAAAATTGGAGAAGCTCGGTGAATACAATGCCCAAATTCGCAAATGGAAAGAGCTGCTTCCCTCGAGTTTGCAGTGGGATCGTGAATCTCTCAAGAAAACAGCCGAGAATCCAACTCTCACTGCAATCAGGTACTACTACTACATTCTTGTGCTTTGCCTCAACCGTCCGTTTGTGGGTATTGGAAATAACTTTCCTCTTTCAGTGTGTTTGGAGGCAATAGACGACATATACGAAGCCGTGAAGCGGTTCAGGGATGTGCATGGGTGCAGAAGGCTCTCTATCTTTATTGTGTACTGTGTGATTCTCCTGATTTCGGTCTTGTTGCTCACCAATACCGAGTTGGTGGACGAGAAGAGGGAGCGTGTTGCCTTCTTTATGCAGGTGTTGCGTGAGCTGTCCAAGACTTGGAAGTTGGCGGAAAAGTCCCACAACTTGATTAGTGTGAGGATAGAGGAGATGGAACGTTCCGAGAAGGAGGAATTGGAGGTGGGGAAGAGCTTGTTCGAGATGCCCAGAGTGAGCTCCACTACAGATTTGCTTCTAGACAAGGATCTCGACTTTTTGGGAGGTCCTCCGGTTTTGATGACCCTGGACTTGTTCAACGAGGACTGGGAGGCATTGTTTCCAGATTATATGTTCAAGAAGGAGAAGGAGGATTAATGCATTAAGGGTAGTTGAGGTTCAAGAGTAGCCTACGAAATCATGATATATACGGTAATAAAAGTTCACAGGGAACAAAAAGAGATCAGGTGAAGTATTAAAGCTACAGATGGGTATTTTCCATGTCCACAATGAATAAGCTGACTCACTATGTAGTACTTTGTCAGAACTTGCTTTGTCAAAAATCCAAGCTCAAAAGGGGTGTTATACCGTAACAAGGATAATGCCATGTCTTACCATTAGTAAAGTGTTTTGAATAAGTAGTGGGCAAAAGTTTGCTACTTGTATACCATAGTTATCATTATATGCCAAAACATTTAAGTCTAGATCAGGTGCTGAACACAATTTTGTCGATGAAGATTATTGTTCTTTAAACAAAGAAAATGAAGGCTACTTCCAGAGAACTTTGGTTAAACATGAGTTTGAGAGACTTGGTATTCGATAACATTTAAAAAAAGAAATTAAAAAACAATGATTTCGCCCAGGATCGAACTGGGGACGTTCTGCGTGTTAAGCAGATGCCATAACCAACTAGACCACGAAACCAATTGTTGATCATGCCTAAAAAAATAGGTTGAACTTGTGCGGAGATAATTTTCGGCCTGGCCGCCCCCTGCCCTTAGGGGTGCGTTGGGCGATAAGAAGAAGCAAACAAGTCGATATACTTGAAGACTTACAAAGAATTCTCTTTTTTCTGTCCAGTTTTTTCTGTTCTAGAAGTGTAGTAATTGAGATTTTGAAAAAAGTGTTGAACTACATTCAGCAATCGGTTGATCAGAATACTGAGGAGCCAATGGATGTTATTACTTAGTGCATCATGTCAAACTACAAATTTAAAGTGTTGGATACTACTCAGAGACAAACAATTTTCCATCGCTGATAATCTCACAAGTCAAATCACTCACAATCTCGCTTCACTCGACTATTCGTGGCTACTACATCCGCACATACAATTGTATATTAGTGACCGTTGGCCGTTATTATGCTGACATTTTATCCAGAATCTGGTATCGTTTGTGAATATGTAGTTAAACTGGAGAGTATGTCGTTACTCTGAAAGATAGACCCAACTATATGCAATTATCTGTTGGCTCTCCAAACAACTTTAAATAATTCCAAGAATATTCAAATTGTTCAGCATTTGTCTTCAGTCTTCTTCAGTCGTCGTCACTCTTCTTCACTCGACCGTCCGTATGGCCATATATTCAATGGCCTTTAGTCTCCTTCGCTTAATCTTTTTCACTAGGTCTTCTTCACTTGATCTTTTTCAGTTAATCGTGATTCAGTTAACCTTCTTCAGTTAATTGCGATTCACTTAATCTTCTTCAGTTGATCGTGATTCACTCACAATTTCGCTTCGCTCAATTGTGAGTGACTACACCTCATCATCCCAAATCAGATCATCCACAAAGTACAACCAACTGAACCCATTCCAACTGCTTATCACACCCACACCACAGTAAACACTTATCACCATGAGCTTTGCGAACTCCAACTTCTTCAAAATGGGAAACTTGCCCTCGAACACGTCCACCAAAGTGGTGGTCAACACAAGAGGCACTAGGCCAAGAATGTAGGAATTGATAGCCCTATCCATAATGCTGGACAGCCCCAGTCTCGAGACCTTGACGACGTTGCGGAAGTTGAAGGAGTAGATGATGAACCACAAGCCGGTGTACACCACCTTGATGAGCCACTCATTACAAGTGTAAATGAGAGGGAACAACAGGACGTAACCACAGGCCACCAAGAGGTTGAATGCGCCAAGGAGTCTCTTGTCGTTAGCCACAAGGAATGTCATTGGAAATATGACAATGAGAATGGCCTTTTCGTGCACGTGCCAGCCAAACAAAAAGGAAGCGTAGCCACACAAGGTCAAGGCCCCGAGGAAGCGCTTGTAGTTTGGGTTCCAGAACAAGGGGAAAAGCGCCATGACCATGTAGAACAAAGTGAGCAAAAATGTCAATTTGGGGGTCACGGTCGGAAGCACCAAGAATTCGATATCACCCACGATACCACGGGTCGAGGATGCCAAAAGGTCTGGGTTGGCCAACAAAGCAGGCTCGAATTTGAGGAGCGAGTGGAGAAATGTACGCGAGTAAGGTACGCGAAGATACACTTGGATGAGAAACCGATCGAGGAACGAGTAGATTGCCCACATATTGGGTGCCCAGTAGGCATGTGTGAGTCCTCTGCTAAATGGGAACAAGCGGGCGAAAAGCTCTGGTAAAGTAGAGTAGAATGGAGCAAATGCCACGGCAAAGATTGCCGCCACCAAAGAGCCCAACTTCAAGAGGTTTTTCCAGCGCACAAGACCAAGTACAATTTTGTACCAGGGTTTGCGGGAGTTAATCTTCAAGTTCAAGCAGTAGGCCCGTAATAAGAAAACAAACACTGCGGGGGCAAGGTAGAGGTAGATGTGTTTGAAACACAACAAAATGGCAAACCAGGCACCGCACTTTAAATACTTTTTGAGACGGGCCAGGTTAATGACGAGGATCAAAATACCGTACATCATGCCATTGTACTGAAAGTGGATGTGGTCGATGATCAAAAGACCGGGGGAAAGAGCAAGGGACGTGCACGCAACGAAAGCACGTCTTTTTATGGCGTGTGTAGGGGAAGTATCAACGTACCACTGAAGAGCGAGAAACAACACGGTCTCGCTGACAATCACAGAAATACGCTGGAAGTAGATGGTGGGCCAGGAGTAAATGCCTTTAGCAACAATGTCCAAGCAGCCGTCAGCACGGACAAACGAGGGGACAAACTGGGACATGAACCACTCAAAGTAGGCAAAGAAGGGCGGGTAGTCGAGGGTCCACTGGGAAGTGGCCTCGATATACCACTTTGAAAGTGGGAGGGAGTTTGTTATAGCAAGCCAGTTTCGGTGGACATCGAAGTCTGTGGAGTGGTAGGCAGGTATAAGGAGAAGCTTGAGAGCAAGCGTCACAACAAAGATATACCAAAGGGTGTACATGTGTAGTGAAAAAAGAGAGAAACTTGAGAATCTTTAAAAGGGAGAAAGGTGAATGATAGAATGATAGAATGATGAGGAGTGATGAGGAAAGAATGGAAAGTATTTAAATGAAGTTATTCATATGAAGTGGTTTATATGATGTTATTTAGAGGTTTTATGGTTTACGAATGAACTGGTGAACAGCGACTGAAAAATTAACGATGATGATAATGGAGTAGATTGTTGAACAGATATTGATTTGGTTTAAGGAATGTAGATAAGATGATAATGTTATTAAGATGATAATGGTATAAAGGTAATGGTAAGATGATGATAGTGAAATGATTACGGTAAGATGATAATGATAAGATGATAATGGACATAATTCATTATGAGATGTAGACTCAATTGGCATGTTCAGTAACTTCAATCTAATTCATTTGTTGCTATTGTTAATTTTGATATTTCTGTTATTTGCTCTTTTTGTTATCCGTAGTTGTTGTTTATAACCAGTTGTCCAGTTGTAGTTAAGTTGTAGTAGTTGTAGTTAATTGTACTTGTATCTAATCACTTGTTTTTACTAGTCTCATTTCTATTTCTTCTCTATTTTTTTTGGACCATTCCTCATGCCAGACCAATCCAGACCCAATCCACCACCGCGTGCTCGCCCCCAGGCGCAGTTCACGCCGCAGGAGCTCGTGCGCGTTGTTCTTGACTATCTCCAGAAACGAGGTTACCACCGTACCGAGGCAATGTTGAGGCTGGAGTCTGCAAACACGCCCACTCCGGCCCCCGCCCCCACCACGCCTGCCAACACGGCAATCGCAGACCCTGGTGAGCTCGCGCTGACCAAAAGAGAGAAGGAGTTGAAGGAGCGCATCAGTGTGCTAGAGCGCGAGTTGCGCGAGAGCCCCAAAGACAAGGAAGTCAAGGAAAAGGAGTTGCGTGAAAAAGAACTCGAACTCCACGAACGAGAGTTGAGGGATAGAAACGACCGCTTCAACAAACGCGATCCAGACGCAGACCCACACCAGTATATCAACGCCTACCGTGTTTTGCGTGGGTGGGTCGACACATCTCTCGATCTCTACAGACCAGAGCTCACGCGTATCTTGTACCCGATTTTTGTGCATTGCTACCTCGAGATGATTTCCAAAGGACTTGCGTCGCACGCCCGTGAGTTGTACGACAGATTCAAGCAGGACCATGTTATTTTGCACGGCGATGAGATCCGCACATTGGGGCTGCTTTTGCTTCCCGAGCACTTGAGGGAAAACGAGCTCGCTGTGGCGTACCGCACCTCGAAATACCGTGTGAATGTGCTGAAGACCAGTTTGAGTCTTTTGTTGTACTTTTTACAGGAAAACGAGGCTGTGGGCGGGGCCATTGTAATCCGTATCATCAACCAGCACCTCAGCTTGGCCACTTCTACAGGTACAGAAAACGCTCCGGAGGAGGGAATCACTGAATACATTGCGAAAACCAATGAGATCGACAAGTTCAATGAGCTGGTGCCGGTGAAATTGGGCAAGTTGCCCATGGACACTGAGGTTTACCGTGAATTGGAGGCAGATCTCAAGGTGAAGGATGAACAAGTGGGACGTGTAAATGGGAAAACATTGGTGGAGGAGCTCCAGGAAATGAACAAGGTGGACCCTGATCTGCCTGCGCGTGAGTCGCTTCCACTTCCAATTAAAGATGCCACTGACATGAAGAGAGAGATGTTGGCAGTGGAGGACCTGCGCTCAAAAATTAAATTGGGGCCGACAGTACAGGCCAGTGCTCCCCTGGTGTGTATGTACACGTTCCACAATACTAATAACGAAATGACATGCGTGGACTTTAATGAAGATGCAAACTTGGTGGCTGGTGGGTTCCAGGACAGTTTCATCAAGCTCTGGAGTATTGACGGTAAGCCTCTAAAGAGTATCTTTAAGCGTGACAAAGACAACACCAGCAACGTACGTAAACTCGTGGGGCACTCGGGTCCGGTATACGGGCTTTCGTTCAGCCCAGACAACAAGTACCTTTTGAGTGGGAGTGAGGACAAAACAGTGCGTCTTTGGTCTCTTGACCTGTACCTGGCATTGGTTGCGTACAAGGGACACAACCAGCCTGTATGGGACGTGAAATTCTCGCCGCTTGGCCACTACTTTGCCACTGCGCTGCACGACCAAACCGCCCGTCTTTGGGCCACTGACCACATCTACCCATTGCGTATTTTCGCGGGGCACATCAACGACGTGGACTGTGTGGAGTTCCACCCAAACTCCTCATACGTGTTTACGGGGTCCAGCGATAAGACGTGCAGAATGTGGGACGTGCAAACAGGTAACTGTGTGCGTATATTCATGGGGCACACGGGTGCGGTGAACACCATGGCGGTGTCGCCCGATGGCCGGTGGTTGGCGAGTGCAGGAGAGGATAGTGTTGTGAATGTGTGGGACGTGGGGCTGGGACGTAAGCTCAAGACAATGCGCGGACACGGCCGCTCGCTGATCTACTCATTGTCTTTCCTGAGAGACGGGAGTGTGTTGGTGAGTGGAGGTACTGATAACACGGTGCGTGTGTGGGATGTCAAGAAGAATACAAATGATGCTGTTCCAGAACCAGAGGCATTCGTGTATGATAACAAGGACCTGCTGGGAGACAAAAAGAAGGAGATCATTGCTACAAGCGACCACATGACGGCGTACTTTACAAAGAAAACACCGGTGTACAGAGTGAGGTTCACAAGGAGGAATTTGTGTTTGGCGGGTGGTGTATTTACTCCGTAGAGAGAGTGGGAGAAGATAATATGGTAACACGGAAACACGAATTTGGGATATGAAGAAGGAGTACAATGAGATATGAAGAAGTATGGGGATATGAAGATATGAAGAAGGAGTAAAATGAGATATGAGAGTAAATGGGATATAAAGAAGGAGTACGGGGATATGAAGAAGTAAAATGGGGACATGAAGACAAGTATATGGGGATTATGAATAGGGGCTTTCGGTGTAACATGAGAAATGGTGAGGACTGACTCAGATCACTACTAGGTTCAGGAAATACCAAGACAATCTTGGCACACTAATATTTTAGATTGTTCCAGGCAGTGATCCAACCGGGTCAACAAAGCGGCGGCTTTGTATGTAGTATTATCCTATAAATAGAAAAACTGGAGGGAACAAGTAGCATAGCGTAGGTGTGGATGAGAATAAAAGATAGTGAGAGGAAGTAAAGAGAGAAGAGTAGAAGAAAGAGTAGAAGAAAGAGTAGAAGAAAGAGTAGAAGAAAGAGTAGAAGAAAGAGTGGAAGAAAGAGTAGAAGAAAGAGTAGAAGAAAGAGTAGAAGAAAGAGTAGAAGAAAGAGGAGAAAGCAAAGTAGAAAAAGTAGAAACGAAAAGTAGAAAGTAAAAGTGGAAAAAGTACGTGGTAGTATAAAGTGTAGAAATCTAAAGTGTAGAAATCTAAAGAACTCGTCGGGGTTCAAGTCGGCTTGATGATCTACAAATCATGTAAAACTTCCTTCCATTTCTACGCTTCACTACACCTAATTGCACTCATTAATTACTAGATCTCCACACTAACTCCTCTCCCATGCAACAGCTTCCAGAGCTGCTGGAAAGCACAAACAATACCTCATTGCTGCAGCTTGTCATACTTTCATGCTCGTTTCTATCATTCCTTGTTAGGATCATAGATAGAAGGTACTTTTCACCATGTGTTCGATGACATGTTTGATGCCTCTTTTAATTCATTTTAGTCAATTGATCAACACTTTCTTGATTATTTCATGATCATCATCTTCTCACTTCAAGTTATTCTCACTTCAAGTTCACTTTTCTCCATTTTGATTCTCGTCTCTTGGTATTTTTCGGATTTCCCCGGACATTTCATCCTTGTATCATATTTTACTTCCTTCAACTTTGGTTTCTTCATCAAACTTTCAAGACTAGCATGCTCTGAACTGGACAATTGAGCGAAATGGCGTCGGTTGTCCGATTCTTTGATTCTTTGATTCTTCGATTATCTCATCAATTGCAAGAAATGCGAACAACTCGCTTCGCTCGTTGTTCGCTCGTTGTTCGCTCGCTGTTATTGCAATAGATACGAACAACTCGCCAACTCGCTTCGCTCGTTGGGGCTCGTTGTTCATCTCCTCCTCCTCTCCAAACACTTCCCCATATGCTGAGCAAACCTCCCTCCTGCAATCTTCCTGCCGCAATTCTCACACCCAAAGTACCTGGTGGCCTCTGTGGCCTTCAACTTTTGTTTATCCTGGCCAAAGATATCTCGCGACAGGTTCTCTTCCATATTCGTAAAGGAGATCCCCACTTGTCCCCCAACTGTCTGCTGTATCGATAGCTGGTTGGCAACACTAGTGAGCGTCTGTTGCCGAACAATGTTTTCCAACATGTCCCTAAGAAGCGATTCCGCCTGGATGTTAGTACGAACGTGAGTGTGATGTCAGTTACTTACCACCACTTGAAATGTAATCGGTTGTTCAGTCATGGTAAGTGATAGTATTTGCTGTGTAGGTTGTTAATGCACTTGATGTGGATATGATATGCGTTTTGTCTTTAATAAGCTGAAACTTGCAAGTAGACAACGGTATTATGAATATATAGATTGAAGGAGAGTTGTATGTCCTGGCCTAGGTGATCTGTGATCTGAAATTGTTAGATTATGTAATGCATCGCTACACGAAATACCAGATGAGAAGAGTGAACCTTTTTTCAGAATGAGGGAGGTTTGTGGAGGGAGAGATACGTTTACTAAGAACTTGATAAATAGGTATAATTTGACAGTTTTGTTAACAGTCTTAAAAGTCTAACAGTCTTAAAAGTCTAAGAGTCTTAAGAGTCTTAAGAGTCTTGATAGTCTTAATAGTCTTAATAGTCTTGAGTGGCCTTATAAGTCTTGTAGTCTTGTAAGCTTTGTAAGTCTTGCAATGGTATAAAAGTCCACAACATCCTGATATGTTATGTGATACTGGATAATCGATCCATAATCAATGTCCATAATGATAGTTTCATGTGAATAAATTTTGTATACACCAACTGATTCAATCTCTCTTTTTTCATGGACGAATCTCATATTCCATCGTCCATCGACATCGAGGATGATGTGCAGGACTGGAAGCTTCTCAATAAGATTGCTGGGGCATCCATCCCCAAACGAGGGGAAAAGGATGAGCTTCCAGATGGAACAAAGTTCCAGGAGACCCAGCTCATAGAGTCTAAGAATGCCATGTACGATGCCATTGCTGGAGGTGTGCGGGGCCACAATCTCAAACAACTTCTCGCATGTGTTTGGGTCCCCTGGGAAAAACGTGCTATTGTTCTCCATGCCAAAGGAAACTACTGGAAGAGTTTGGGAACTCCCATAGGGAAGAACCTGATGGTACTCAACCCCATCGAGTGTCTTTACTTGGTGGAACGAGGCTCGATGGTGGCGTATTTACTAGAGGAACGCCATCGCGAGACCTTCAGCGCAAAAGAAGCTCATTTGTTTGAGTTTGAGGACTGTGAACCCATAGATTTGGCTTACTTGTATGCTTTGTGCTTTGACGACACAGGCTATACAGTCGATCAGTACCAAATTTACAGCTACTTAAAGAGACACGGTTACCTTGTGCGAGACTTTCGGTTTTTGAGCCTGGAGTCCCAAGAAGAGAGATTAAGAAAGCGTGAAATAAACTCTTCAAAGTTGTCAGGTCTTGCTGGTCCCATTTCAAAAATACTTCTGATAAACACATTAAAAACATCTGTGTCGAACATTATAGGAATAGGGATCAACGCGTTGAGGTATCTCGGATTGGTGGCTCTTCCACTCACATCGTATCTGCATTATTCAACCAAGCATTACTTTTCCTACACTAGTGTTTTCAAGTCATTGTGGTTGATCCAGGGGTACAAGACTTACGACAGTTTGAGAAAATCTGACTGTGTGAAGTCTAATGTGGAGCCCGACTCCATCTTCCTCACATTTTCAGTTTGGAAACCCTCGACTCCGTTTTCCAAGAAAACACCGCCTGTTCCCGACTTTCAGGTTTGTGTGGTCAACACCGAAACTGAAAAGTTTCCCAAGTTGCTGACGATTCAAAGGTTATTGAACAGTATCAACCATGAGTTCCCCTGGGAGAAGAAACCTGTGAAGCCCAAACCCACAAAGGAGTCTTCGACTGGGCCTTCAAAGAAGGAGATTCGTATGAAGCGAGCAAAGGAAAGACAGGCAAAGCTCGATTTGAAAACACAGCAAAGAAATGCTTACCTTGCGAAGAGGGATGCGTTGTGGAGGAACGGTAACCGGTCGGTGGTTTTGGGATTGGCTAATAATGGTGTGATTAATTTTGTGAATTTGAGCGAGGGGAGTTTTGCTCTTGAGAGTGAGGATTTGGATGGGTTGATAAGGAGGGATCATAGGACGGTGTGGATGGATTGAACACGAACAATTGAGCGAAGAGGAATTGTGAGTGTAACAACTGATCCTGTGAATCATGGAGATAGTTGAATTGTGGAATAACCAGGAAGAATCACTGAAAATCAACGAATTTGCTTAAACGTCATCTGTGAAAGCAACCCATGTGTATAGGCTAATAATAGAGTGTAAAATAAAGGCATAGCTTGAGAAGTGAGGACATACAAAATGTAAAGTGGGGGGAAGAACTGTCACAGTATCATGTTCAAACCTGATCTTCTTAACTCTCCTTGAAAAAGCCATTTGGTATCATCTGTATACTTAATTTTGGGAGCGGGAGGTATTCTCGTTAATCGGTTCACTATACATAAAAGGGCTTGTTGCAGATCAGCATCTTCTAAGAGTAGTATTCCCATAGATTTATTGGCAGAACAGCTCAAGTTATGGTGAGTCTAATTATCGTGATCAGATACTGTTTGCATACTGTGGGCTTGCACCCTACTTTCACTAGAGGTGAATTGTTTTAACAACATCCTCTTAGTACTGTCCACATTATATCGATACTAGTGCTTATTAGCACTCGCCAAACTCACTAAACTTACAATACTCGCAATACTCACTAAACTTACAATACTCACAATACTCACGACTCACAATACTCACGACTCACAATACTCACGACTCACAATACTCACGACTCACAATACTCACGACTCACAATACTCACGACTCACAATACTCACGACTCACAATACTCACGACTCACAATACTCACTCATCCCACTCAACTCACGACTCACACTACTCGCAAGACTCGCAAGACTCACGACTCACAAAACTCGCTACGCTCGTTTTGTTCGTCGTTTCTTTTCTACTTTGGCTGCAAAAATGCTGCACGGTTGCGAACCATGACGATGAAATTAAACTAAACCTAGTTCTCTATAAATGCTAATCACATCCCAACAACTTATTCTTTGGGAACGTGTACCCGCCCTTTGCAAAACTTGTGATATTTACGTTCTCATAAAGATTGAGATGACTTTCAATGTAGTCTGCCGTAGGGTAGTCCAGGGGATCGCACCCCACGTTTATCTGGTCCTTCGGTTGGTAGATACGCACGTAGTCTATTCTGAAAGTGGACGGGAAAATCAAACTTGGCCAGTCAATGTATGCCCAGTTATTCGAAATACCAAAGTTCATAATGATGGACATTGGTTCCTTTGGCAACCTTCTCCAACCAATATTTCCATTTGGATGAAGTGCCTTGGACTGTAAGCTGAGCGTTGGGTCTTGTCCAATGAACCATGTGAGATGACCATTTTCGTTATCGTTGAGGTACTCAAAGCCGTATCTCTGGAAGTTGTGAGTTGCGTTACCACGCTCGTACCACGTCAAATTGAGCGCGGTTGTGGCCGAGATGGCCTGCTGGAACGGACCTCCTGTGTATGTGTTCATTGTTGTGATGGAGTGGTTTTGAATGCTAACAAAGTCGTAGTCAGGATAGTACCAAATATCGTACGGAGCCACTTGAAAAGATTGAGAAGCTCTGCCGAGATTGTTTGAGACCTCAGCCTCAAGAACATCGATTTCTGGGGCTCCTCTGCCCACACCACGGTTAGGGTGTGCTTCACCAGGACATGTACAGGAATTGAGCCTCTGGCCTGGGAGGTACGAGATTCCGTCAGGGGACGATTGGTTGGCGGTGATACCAGCATCACAAGAATCATAGGTATATGGCCACACACCTTCTGTGGTGCCCATATACCCTGGTCTACCCAAATTTCCCATTGTCCACAAACCTGGCCACAATCCAGTGATGTTACCGTAGTGGGGAAGACGGGCCGAAATCTCAATGATTCCCTGGGTGAAGCACATTTTGTTCCAGGACTGCAACATTCCAGATCTATAGTACAAGTCATGGTTCTTGAAGGCATCCATAGTAAGGGTCAAGGTCCCCTTATCGGTAGTCACAGCATCCGGGTCGTACCACTCCAAATCCTTTGTAGCATCATAATGGATATCTGGTGCGGTGAAGAACTGATCATCACCAGGATAAAAAGTTCTGCCCTCAGCATTGAATTCGTCGGAAAACACCAACGGCCAGGACTCGCCCAAAGTAGAGTTTTTAGTGAGGGCATCTTTTGGAGTGTCTGGGTCCACGAGCGAGGTTCTGATTGCAGAGAGCAAGGGATACTTGTAAGCCGACAAAACCTCGTAGGTTTGGGGGACATATGGAGAAGTCAAACCGGAGTAGGTAAAGACTGGGAAAATGACGAAAACAGCGAGCACTGCCACCAGGAGGAAAACGAAGCCGGCGAGACCTGCTCGGGAGCGACTATCCATATTTTTGAGGTCATACTTGAACCTATTCTTGTCGTACTCAGCATCCTCTATAGGATCTGGATTATGAAGGTAATCGTCAGCCTCTTCCTCATCCATATACAAGGGAAAAGCGGACTCGGGGTACCCGCCAAAAGGAGAGAATTCAGTGTGGAAGGAGGTTTTCGGAGAGGAGGAGATGCTATCGAGGTTGTTTGAGCTGATATTGCGACTGGAACTGTTCAACAATTCAGATATGGAGGTGGACAGAACCACCCTGTTGGGGTACCTGTGAACGGAGGGAGGATCCAAGGGAGAATCCGAACGGAACTCGTCAAAGGGATTGAAGGGGTTTTGGGGACTCTCATCGAGTTTTTCATTGGATAAGCTGGAACCGCTCTCGTACAATCTTTCTTGGGATGCGGCTGATCTGTTGGAGGATTCCTCAGAACATGGTTCAATATTGATGGGTGGAACATCAGTCAAGTAGCGCATATTGTCACTTTATAATTATACACTTGTACTGACACTTGGATCTGTTGTAGATAACTAGTAGATATTGTAGATTGTAGATCTGTTGTAGATTGACCTGTTGTAGATAACTTATAAATTGTATAGATCTGTTGTAGGTAACTCGTAGATCTGTTGTTATAACTTGTAGATTGATCTATTGTAGATAACTTATAAATTGTGTAGATCTGTTGTAGATTTGTGTAGACTTTGGATCTGTGTAGATCTTGTAACCTGTGAATAGATCTTCTGTAATAGAGTATAAGTTTCTTTAGACCCAAGAATCCAAAAGCACTACGCCTATGATACAAGTATGCTATAGATGGAAAAACACGTCTTTATAAGTTTCTGCTGTGGGCGCAGTGTCTTGGACTTGTCTGGGCATTCACCAATTGCTGCAAAATTTCTTGGACAAAAGTCTTGTCGCACGTGACTACAGAACAGGACAATAGAAGAGTAAAGACAATAAGATACGGAAACGTGCGTGTTAGGTGTTGGGTTATGTATTTTGTAGTGTGTAGTAAGTGTGTAGTATGTGTGTAGTATGTGTGTAGTATGTGTGTAGTATGTAGTAAGTATGTAGTAAGCTATAAACTGTATAGTAACCACTATAGCAGAGGGCACGTTGGTCCAGGACAAGAAAAAAAAAGACGAGCGAGTGAACCCAAAAGAGACACAGAAAAGTTAGAAAGCCAAGCGGCGCTATCAGTATTCAGTGTGTTGATGTGCACTTCTTATTCTTCTTATTATTTTATTCCTCTATTCCTCTATTCCTCGTACTTCACTTATTTCTCTTATCTCTTATCTTCTCTTATCTTTGCTATCAGTTTCCAAGTTTCTACGAGTTAAAGTTCTGAAGTTACTGAGAGTTTCCACTAGTTCGCTAAGTTTGACGCTAAGTTTTCACTAGTCCCATACAATTTACGTACACTATAATCTCAACCCATGTTCAGCCTTGAAATTTTCACAACCTCGATAATTAGACTGGTTTTCAGTCACTAACTCACTCACTATCTCACGACTCACTCACGACTCACTCACTCACTCGCTTCGCTCGTTCACTCGTTCGTTGCTCATTCTAATTTTCCCAAAACCGCTTGTGCTCACACTATTTTAAGAACAAAAGAAACAACAAACTCTAAAACGCGTCAATTGTCAATAGTCTAAGCCTTAACCAAAGGAGCACGATGGAGTCGTGATGAAAAGATGCGAGATGACTGGACACGGTACTTGCATCATACGGTGGTGGAAACAGCACGGAAATGGCATGTAATGGCATGTAATGGCACGAACCAATCCAAAAGCGCGTTTTCCACATTACCGGTGTGCGTCCTCATCCGTACCTTACAAGTGCTGAAAATAGCCTATTTGTTTTGCACCCACTTTTTTAGTCCGCGTTACTTTAGAATGTAGAGAGTTGAGTTGTTAGTTAATTTTTCTAGTCTAGCGTGGTTCTCTTGTCTTCTCTATTCTCTACTCTGATCTTCACTATTCACACTCACTATTCACACTCTCACTATTCACACTCTCACTGTTCACGCTCTATTATCCAATCTAATCTCTATCACTATTCATCACTATTCATCTTTTATCAATCTCTTATCAATCTCACTATTCTATCTTCCAATCTCTTCCATCTCACTATTTTGTCCAAGCCTCGTCTGTTTTCTTGTCCTTCTGTCTTTCTTGTCCTTCTTTCTTGTCCTTATCCTCCATTTGTCTTGGCTGATCCATTTAAACCACTAAATCGCCACTTTTTCATCATCTTTCATCTTCTTCATCCTCATTCATATTTCACCCTTTCACCTTCATTTCATCCACGGGTCAATTCGTTCCAGCAACATTTGGCTTTTGTGGAGGAAAGAGAAGTGAATTTTTTTGTTTTTTCCGGCTCCACAAAGACGCGACCCTCAGCCACCATGAACTCCCGTCCTGAGTACTGGTGCTGGGGGGTCTTTATTGACTCGGCCCTCGTCTGTGCTTCAGCTGCCCGGTAGTGTGCTGGAAATAGTCAGTGCATCGAATTAGCTTTGTGCCACTTCGGTTGATCTGACGTAGGGAAAAAGAAAAGAGTGCCCAACCCATAGAAATAACCCATAGAAATAAAAAAAAATCCACATAAAACAAGGCGTGGTTTTCCGCAACTCTTCTTCCTTCGGCAGGCAACCAACCTCATCCTGAATCGAGAATCCAAAGACTCACCTTGTCTCGGATCTAACAAACTCAAAAGTCAAAGTCATTCATTAGTGATAACAGGCATACGTTCATTAGTGACGACAGAAGAAAACAGTACAGTTAGTTTACTTGTTGAAGAACAGTTGAAGAGAACTTAGAGAACTTAAGAGAACTTAGAGAACTTGAAGAGAACTTGAAGAGAACTTGAAGAGAATACGCTGAATAGTTGCAGTTGAGTCGCTTAGAACACATCCCGACTTACTATGTCCCAGAGAGATTTAACTTTTAACAGCCACCCGTTTCAAGCTGGGCTGCTGTCCAATATATCGAGTACTTCTCCAGACTCGGAACAAGACCCCCAGCACTTTAACGAATATGGCTCTGATCCCTCCTTCAACGTGTCCAATAACCCGTTCCATGGTGACAATCCATTTGGTGACCCAAAGTCCCGTTCCCATAGCCCCATGCCTGAACCCGTGGCCCACTACAACATGTACCAGGCCAACGGCGGGCTGTCTGAGCAGCTTTTGAGATCGGCTTCTGGTGAATTTGGGCTGCTGTTGGTGCCTGGTGAGTTCGACAGGTACCCTCTGGCAACACACTCGAGGCCAATGAGTTCCATGTCCATGAACCTGGAGGGCAGTGATGTGAACCTGACCATCACCACGGGGCGTCCTGTCATCCCAGACGCGGACTTTTCTCCGTTTGGGGGGTACCCAGCCTCGTCGTTCCCATTGCACATAGACGAAGCGGAAGCTGATGATTACCTCCACAACCCAGACCCCGTTGCCGATGAGCTCTACGAAAAGAACCGTTTCATGCACGATCTCAAGAACATGGACAGACGCAGTTTGGGTGGTTTGATTGGGTTCATTATCTTTGGTATCGGTGCCCTCATGGTGTTTATTGTTTTGCCTGTGCTCACTTATAGTGGTGCTACAAACCCCTACCACCCAGAAACTTACGAGGTCTTGACCCAGTACAAGTACCCCTTGATCTCCGGCATTAGAACCTCGCTCGTGGACCCAGACACTCCTACCGACGCCCACACCAAAACCTCCAGAGGAGGCGATAAGTGGAAACTTGTGTTTTCCGATGAGTTCAACGCAGAGGGAAGAACATTTTACCCCGGTGACGACCAGTTCTTCACTGCTCCAGATCTCCACTATGATGCCACAAAGGATTTGGAGTGGTACGACCCAGATGCCGTCACCACTAGCGAGGGTACGCTCAAGCTCCAAATGGACGCCTTCAAGAACCACGACTTGTTTTACAGATCCGGAATGTTGCAGTCGTGGAACCAATTGTGCTTCACTCAAGGAAACTTTGAGGTCTCGGCAAGATTGCCAAACTACGGTAACGTCACTGGGTTGTGGCCAGGTTTGTGGACTATGGGAAATTTGGGAAGACCAGGGTACCTTGGTAGTACCGAGGGTGTGTGGCCGTACTCCTACGACTCGTGCGACGCTGGTATCACGGCTAACCAGTCGTCCCCAGACGGAATCTCGTACCTTCCTGGTCAAAGACTCAACAAATGTACATGTCCTGGCGAATCGCACCCGAACCGTGGTGTGGGTAGAGGCGCCCCGGAAATCGATGCGATCGAAGCCGAAGTGTCCAATAACTTGGGTCTTGCGTCGCAGTCGTTGCAGCTTGCACCCTACGATATTTGGTACTATCCGGACTACGACTTTGTCGAGATCCACAACAGCTCGGTGACGGTCATGAACACATACACAGGAGGTCCGCTCCAGCAGGCATTCTCGGCTGTCACGACGCTCAACGTCACATGGTATGAGCGTGGTGACAACTTGCATAACTACCAAAAATATGGTTTTGAGTTCTTGAACGACGATGACGACGGTTACTTGCAATGGTTCGTGGGTTCCGAACCAACTTTTACCGTGCACTCCAAGGCCATGCATCCGAACGGTAACATTGGCTGGAGAAGATTGTCGAAGGAGCCCATGTCCATCATCATGAACTTTGGTATCTCCAACAGTTGGGCGTACATTGACTGGCCGAGTTTGCGTTTCCCCATGGAAATGAGCATCGACTACGTGAGAATTTACCAGCCAGCCAACGCAACTAACGTGGGCTGTGACCCACTGGATTATCCTACTTACGATTACATCCAGCTGCATTTGAACCTTTACAGCAATCCAAACATTACCAGTTTTGCTGCGGGTGGTTACACAGTTCCAAAGAATAGCTTGTTGAAGCAGTGTTAGATGGAACTGACAATGAACTTACAGTTCAATGAACAATTTGCTTGTTTTATATGGCCGTAACGATTTGTTCAACAGCCTCTGGCAGATCAAATATTAAAAAAATTGTTTGACTGGACTGGCACTGGGTAAATGGTTATTGTAGGATAAATAGAGGAATAGAAGAAATGGGATAGAGTTGTAACGCAAACAACGAGCGAAGCAAGTTGTTTGAAGGCAGTAATTGGAGAACAGCGAGTTATAGATGAGAAGTTATCTAGCATGAGAGAATAAGTACTTTAGAATGAGAAGAGTTCTTTAGAATGAGACGAGTTCTTTATAACAAGAAACGAGTAGAAAGAAACGAGTTATTTAGAAAGAGAACAGCTAGCTTCGCTCGCTGTTCAAAAAATCTGATTACCTTTGACAATCGCACTTCGCTCGATTGTTCTCAACGTGTAGCATATGATCATATACGCAATTATTGTGCATTGAGCCACGGTCTGTTTTGTGTCTGTTTTGTCTGTACGACTGTTTCCACTAATTGATGAACGACACCATTGGCGGATTCATATGGCGATATGATAATTCCTTTGAGCATTAACACTTTACTGGAATTATTGGTGTTGCACTTGCTCATCATTTTTCATCCCAATTGGTTGGCTGCACGATTTGACGTGCATTTTGCAGCCACAGTTTATTGTATATAAAGATCAGATCCACAAGAATTGAACAACAAACTGTTATCTACTACAAATACACATCTTGAATGTCTATCAAATCAATTGGAATTATTGGGGCTGGGCCCGGGGGTTTAGCTGCTCTTTATGAATTTCTCCACACCAATAAAGATGGTACCTCATCAGTAGGCCAAGCCCCCCAGAACAGTGCCTTTGAGAAGGTTGTGGTTTTCGAGCAGCGCAATGGTCCTGGTGGTGTGTGGTCATCTCCAGAGAAGAAACCGGACTCTGAGCCCGATCTCTCCAAAGTCAAGTACTTTTTACCAGAGGAGATCACCTCTTACGAAAAGAAAGACATCTCGGATGATCACACATTCGAAGCCCCTTTGATCACAGAAAGATCGAAAGAAGTCACTTGGGACGAACTGGCAACTTTCCCTGCGCTTTTCACCAACATCCCATCCAATCTCACTCGGTTCTCGTACATTCCACAGAAGGAGGAGTACAATGATAAGCTGCGTGCAATTTACCCATTCTTGACTCTCAATGAGCAAGTTGACCGGATCCAAGACTTTGTCAAGAATGAAGGCTTGGGTGAGTATATCAGATACAGTTCTCTGGTACACAATATTTATAAGAAGGACAACAAGTGGACTGTGGAGGTCCAGGACAAAAGTGAGGACGGAAAAAGCAAATGGTACAAGGAATCATTTGATGCAATTGTGCTAGCATGGGGACACTACTCGATTCCTTATTTTCCAGAAACACCTGGATTTGCCGAGTTTTTAGAGCGGTTTCCAGGTGTGGTCTCCCACGCTAAAAACTTCCGTGATGAACTGGAGTTTGTGGGGAAAGATGTGCTTGTGGTGGGGGGTTCAATCAGTACGGTCAATGTGGTGGAAAATATCTTCACCCACGTTAAATCCTTGGATATCGCAAGAAGTGGGCCGCACCCATGGTTCCGTTTTATTTCCGTGTGCCTCGATGATCCACGCTTTGGACAAAAGTCGGTGGTGCAGAAATACCTCCCATCAGGTGAGGTTGTGTTCAAAGATGGATCCTCCAAAAAGTACGACAAGATTGTCTTTACTACGGGGTACCACAACCACTTCCCTAATCCTGAGGATTATCTCCCGGTTACGAACCCTGGAAGTAAGTCTACAGTAGAGGGTCTTTACTACAACGCGTTCTCTATCAAAGATAACAGTTTGGCGGTGATTGGAATATTGACGACTCCAATCAAGTTCCATTCGATTGAGGCTACGGCAGCAGCACTTGCTGGGGTATGGTCGGGTGCAAAAACGCTTCCTTCAACTGAGGAACAAAAGAGTTGGTTAGACAATTTGAGAGAAGCTAATCCATTGCACAACCTCCTTCACCATACAAAAATCTCGGAGTACTTTGAAGATATTTCGAGGTTCTGGGCGAAGGGGAGAGGGAATCCTCTTGCTGAGGAGCCAACATTTGTGGAGGATGTTGATTATGGGTACCATAAGTTGGTGAAGCTTTTTTATGATAAGATCAAGAACAACTGAGCAAGAACAATTGAGCGAAGCGAAATTGTTCGATAAACTTGATACGCCATGAAATTTCAGTTGATATGTCAATTTACGACAGTTGTAAGCAAGTTTGAACAATTGTTTTCGATAATTTGAATATTATCAGCTACCAAATCAGCTCACTATTTATTGGCCCAAAAGAGCCATCGAATCACATAGATTTGTATTGTTTAATATCAAAATTTAAGAGACTCTTAGTAGACAGCCAACAAATAACCACGTTTCTTCCTCAAATTATGGCTCGTCGTCACTTAATCCTGGTCATACCTTATCGCTTACGTAACAATTCATTGTGGTTCCCCTCCCCTTTTTTCCCCGTATTTCAACTCACTAGATTAAGAAACACAAGATATACAGGCAATTCAATCAGCAGACAGCCAGCTGTACTGAACCCCATCCTACTACTTAATTGCACCACTTTGAATCACCAAGGAAGTTTTCTAGGAAAGCGATCTGTTGCATCCACTAGAGGTTCACTACTCTAGAAGTTCACAAGACTCTAAAAGTCCACTACAAGAGAACTACAGGAGTCACCCTGTTTCATTACACCAACATACCACCTTTGAAGAGCTCTCTGTATCAGATTGTAACTTGAAAGTTTCAATACTCGAGGTAACTGACAAACGGCTCTAGTATGAGCTCACCATCCATTAACTTTCATGTCCAAACGCACTCATCACAATTCCGGATACCAACTGAACTCATTCGGCGCAATTTCAAGTCAATACAAAAGCTCGTGGAAAAGCAACGTAAAGCGATCAGCGATGAAGTAGCCCGAATCAAAAAAGCCCCAATATCTCGAGAAACAAAGTTGGAATTGATTTCCAAGCAAATCAAGCAGTTTGAGGCGTTCCAGGTTAAGTTGAAGGCGGCTGCAAAACTAGACCAAGACTATAGAGCACGCTTATTGGCACGTCTTGAAAATTTACAGGCTTTAAATGAATGCGTCCTTACTCAGCAACCCTCTGAAGATGAAGAGATAGACACCAACGATAAGCTTTTGGATCCGCATAATCTGAAGCTTATCAATTGGTATAGAGACCAAACAAACTTACTTGTGGTAGACTATTTGATTAAGTCAAGCACCGCAAAAGATAATACTGGTTTGAAATTGCTTAAGAATCTCTCGGAGCAAAACCCATCTTTGGAAAAGCTCATTGATTATGAGTTGTATGCCGATTTCAACAGGATATTCCGCTCGATAGTGCACGATCAGGACTTGACTTTGGTACAGCAATGGTTCAAAGAGAACAAGAGTTTCCTCAAGAAATTCAATTCGAACCTTGAGTTCGAAATTAATTACTGCCAGTTTCTCTCGTTGATCGAAAAGGGTGACATCGGTGAAGCCATCAACTTTTCCAAGGCAAATCTCTCCTCATATGGTAACCGAAATAATTACCTGGAACTGGATACCGAGAATTACGAAAGCAATTTGGCAAGACTTCGCGAGGTGGGAGGACTCCTTGTGTTTCTAGCAGTAAACTCTTTGCATGATAACGTAAACGATACGTTATCGGGACGGATGATTACAAAGATGCCCCGATTTAATGAGTATGAGACATTGCTTTCCAATGAACGTTGGCAGAAGCTTTCTCGGTCTTTCTTTGAGAACTTTACAGATTTGAACGGCATCTCAAAAAATTACCCGTTGCTCGTGTACTTGTCTGCGGGTCTCCTGAGCCTCAAGACCAAGTCGTGCTACAAGAATCACGCAAATACTATATTCGGATCGGGACTTGAAGAAGTGCACCCCATGCCGTCTGAGCTACAGGCATTGCTCACGGACAAAAAGTATAGGGGACCAAACTACTACTACCATATATTACAAAAGATAAACAACTGCCCAACATGTTCGCCCGAGATGTACGAGTTGAGCAAAGACTTACCGTATGCCCAGCTCATCACAAGTATATTTAACAATCCCTTCAAACTTCCAAACGGAAACATATATCCTTTCGATAAATTGTTGAATCCGCTGGAAAAGTACTTGTCGGAGAAAAACACCCTATTGAGAATGGGCAAGGTGAAGGATCCTTTGACAAAGGAAATCTTTTTGATCGATAATTGCGTGAGAGTTTATCCGGCATAAACAGGGGGGTCATATGGATCACCGTTGAAAGTTCATCTGGGGTCGCTCAACTACAAACATAATGTTCAGCTGGTTAATACAGGTGTGTACTAATGCATAAATGGGCGCTCGTTCTTACTTCTTCACTCTATTAATATTCACTCATGGTTTCTCTATTCGCTATCGCTATCAACCTTCTCTTTCTTTTCCTCCTTCTTTTGCCACTTCTCGAAAACGTATGTTCTTGCGGCTCTTTCCTCGGCCTTTTTCGTCGTATTGCCCATTCCATCTGTTCTTCTATGGTGGTAGCCCGGGAACGTTTCCCAGTCAAAAGCACCCGACTTTTCAAGTCTGTAATCTATGCTTCTAGCCAAAGACTTGACTCCCCATGAGATATATGGCTCACCCTCAAATAAGGTCATGAGAATCTTCCCCTCCGTGGCATTATCTGTTTGGGACCCATATCCACCAAAGTCATCCTTGGCTTGATTGTTCACTATTCCAAATACTTCTTTGCAGCTTTGAAAGTACCCCAAGCATAGCTTCTGGTGCTCGCGAACACTTCTATCGACGTCCTTCATTCCCTTACCGTTATGTGGGAAATTGAACATGATATAGTGGAGAAATTTCTTTGTACCAAAGAGGGAATGCTTCAACACCTTACTTTTAGACTGGTTGACCAACTTGAGGTCCAACGCGAGCTTTGTACAGTCGACCGAGTGCATCACAACAACACCATACTCCTCGAGTTTGGTCAAAGTTTCTTCACCCCCAGGGTATTTTTCAAGTACCTCTTCTCTAGAATCATAGCTCGTAGCCACCAAGTTTTCTGGATCTATAAATCCTTGTTCCACAATCGATAATGCGTAGGAGAAATCACCTTCTCCAACTAGAAGAAGCGTTTGGTCTTTCTGGAATGGTATGAAAGCACGAGCTTGTTTCTGCTGCTGCTTTTTCTGGTTCTTCTTGATGGATTTGCTGGACCCACCACCTTTCATCGAGAGTTCTTTATTTGCTTTTTGAGTCTTTTGTATCTCGACCCGGCTGGCTATAGCAGCCTTGGACTGATCTATGGCTTTTTGTCGAGCCAAAGCGCCTTTGAGGCCTTTGGAATTGAGCTTGGGTTTACGAGACATGAGATGAGCAAAATCTGGGGAAAAAATCGTTAAGAATATATCAGAGCTGTTCTATTTATTTAATGTAGTAAAAGCAGTTCAGTTAACCTACTCAAGTACCATCTATTGCATTTGTCTTGTATTTACGCCTCACCTTCTCTTTCATGTATTACGCCTATTTAACCTCTCTTTTACTAACTCGCTCCTTCTCATTCTCGTTTATTCACCCTATTGTATGACAAGTACACCATCTAAACCTCAACTAATTTCACAGAGTATACACAATAGTAGTGCCCGATTTTTTTAGCTTAGCAACCTTGGATAGCCGTTATTGCAAAATTGGAAACAATTGTGCAACTTACAAATGCACCCTCTCCTCTCCCACATGATAATCAGTATTCGTCACTTCTCTATCAAACAAATTCTCCGACTTGTCTTCTTCACTTTCACTGCTCTTATCCTCTTCTTCCGGTCCTTCGGGCTCCTCGGGCTCTTCTTCGCTTTCTTCAACCTCGTTCAACTTTTCCACAGAACCGTCATCAAACTCATAGAACAACATGAAGGTGCCCTTACCATCCAAAACTTCCTCTTCGCGGACTGCGTGAACAGTCTCATCAGATATCCTCCACCATGTCCCCCTATACTTCCTATAACAGATGTAATGTCCGTAATTATGGGTACCATAATGAGATACCACCGCCTTGAGGTTGTACACTAGGCGTGGGTCGGTGATTTTTTCTTCGTGAACCTCAGACAATGTTCCGTTGCCTGCGCTTCCATTCTCATGAACAGAGCCATTCTTTTCCTCGATATTATCATTATCCAGGTCCGACTCTTCCTTCGAGGACCCCTTTTCCGAGTCATTTTCCGAATCGCTTTCCTTTTCACTCCCCACCGACTCTGTCTCTGCATCGGATGTATTTTCGTGTTTGCCCTCGTCCTGTTTTCTAAAAGTCTTTCTCGCATCCATGTTCACATCCTGGGGCTCGGCCACAAAGTCTGCCAAGTTCAACTTTGCCGGGAACGACACGTTGCTCGGGTTCTTCACAATCAGGTACGTTCGTGGGTCGAACACCGATCTGTTGATGTGGATGGAAAGAAGTGGAGGCGGTCTGCTCAAGTAGATCTGCTTTGACTTTTTGCTCTTTTTAATCATCAGTTTGATGGTGAGCTTTTCAAAGGCCTCGTCCTCAATGTATGGTTTGCGCAACTCTTGTTCGATGGAGTCGAGTCTTTCCTTGAACTGCTCGTACACGACGCTGGATTTGTCCATGGACAAGAGCTTTTCCAGCAAGAACGTCCTTGTTTGGTTCAAACCACATCTGTTACAGTTGACGTCCTCAATGATCTCGGGTGCAATCCACTTTTTGAGGAGATCCGTGAGTTCGAAGGTCTGGTAGTAGCTCGTGCTGTGTGGAAGATTCAAACTCAATCCAGAGTTTACCGAATACCTAATGCCACCGATCTCTCCACACGTCAAACACCCAATTCTCTCGGCTGCAATTCCATCGACAGGGGTGATGAGATCCATAGCATATACCAATGGGTTGGAGTCAGAAGAGGCAGAGTTGTTGGAGAGAGAGTTGTTGGAGAGAGAGTTGTTGGAAGTAGAGTCACCATTTTCACTAGAATCAGACTCCTTGGAGTCAGAAGCATCATCACTGGATGCCAAATTGGAATCGACTTGCTCTGCTGGAACGTAAACTGTTCCGATCTTTCCCAACTGGTCGTACCCCACAACATCCACGAGGTCTGAAACCCTTACGAATTTCGACTTGTACTTCTTGGGAGGCTTGACGATCTTGTGCTCTCTCTCGAGAAGACTCATGACCAACTGGTAAAACTCCTGGGCGTCCTCCTGGTTGTAGCCCGAGAAGAAATTTTGCTTTGGGCCATTGGGCATTTTGTTGAGAAGAGGCCTTGTGCTAAAGTCTTTTCCACGCGCACCGTAGGATCCATTCACGTTGTCCAACAAGGTTTTGAGGGCCTGAGTGAAGGTGAGCTTTTCGCTTTCAAAGGCGTATTCGTTGATGAAGGCGGTCAATTCTCTCGAGGAGGCCAAACTCTGGAGGACACTGTTCATAAAACAGGTATTTCCGTCATTGGCGATGCCGCCCACGACCCCGCCGTTGGCCATGGCGAATTTGTGCTCCTTGAACTTGGACATGTTGCTGCGGCCGAGAAGCGAATCACGGGCGGAGTTGAATCTGTACCTCAGGTTCATGACTATGGTGTTGATTAGGTTGGTGAAGCTGACTTTGCGAAAGACAAAGAAGGAGGTGAGGAGGACTATGGAGGTGAAGAACGCGGGGGTGCTGAAGCGCTGCGCGAGCTGGGTGAGTGAGTGCAACTCGATAAATGGTAGTATGACGATGACTGCGAGCGGAACTGCGAGTAAAAACATGCAGTGATCCGACGGTCGTGATGGATTTGATTTTTTCACACTGCGAGCAATTGAATTTAACGAGAGAAATGATGATTATAGTAAAGGAATGATAGTAAATGATAGTAAAAGGAATGATGAAGAAATGGTTAAAGAAATGACATTCAAAATGAATTAATGAAGATGTGGGCCTTGAAAACTTGTAACTGTGGATAATTGTCCAAGTTTGTCTGGTCTGAAAATGTATCAAGTAGTTTAATCAAGGTTGCTTCATAAATGATCAAAAATTACAGTTCAAGAGAGTTTTCCATATGGAAGTGCTGAGTGGGGAGTGCATTCGGCGAAGTTGAGGGAGAGTATTGCGGCTGCTTACGTTTATTTGTGATCATCTCTACGCACAGTCCACTCATTTTTCATAAAATACTTGCAAAAATTGATTGAATCCGGTTCAATTTGAAATAATGAAAACAAAGTGTTTAAAATTCCAAGTATCTCGGAATATTCCTGTGTCTTGGAATATTCCCTCCTCCGATCCATCTTCCCACCTCATGAGCCGTTGTCTTTTTCCTCAGTGCTCCATTCCCCAGTGCTCCATCTCCGAAAATCACCACGTTTACCCCACACAAAAAAGTATGCAATCGGAAGTTTACCGAGCAGACTCAGTTTCGCAACAATTTCGCTTCGCTCACATAGATGAATGAACTTTACGATGATTCGCTTTTTTGTTCGAAGCATCAAAATAGGCTTTATTGGATACATCGATTTGAAGTACTGTTGAGTGTGAGAAGTTTTGGAGTGTGTGTTAGAGTGTGAAAAGTAAAAGTGGAATGTTGGAAGGCGTATCGACTAAAATTATAAGTTTCCCCATAGATGTACACGCTAATATCCATTTTGTATATTGCACATCTTTCCACGATCTACCTTCCTAATCTCTTCTGTACTCACCTCAACTATTCCAATCACTCTTCACCACCATCTACCAGCCTCCACCCACCACATCCCTCTACCCTCCACCATCACTCTCTTTACACTTGTATTCTCAATTCATTTACTATCTCATTGACCAGCAACCAAAACTTCTAATCAGTGTCTACTCCTACTTTCTAGCCGTCTAATTTTTGCACCTCCCATACCCGTCCCAGCAGACGGGTCGAGAACATCCGTCAACGCAGATCAGGCGTAGAATCTGCGTACCAAGTTACCAAAGCGAACGAATATGAACAGTAATACTGCCCAATGATGCTTGATGATGCTGATGGGAATATCAGCATCTTGATATCATTGTTCATGTCTCTCATGCGATGTTCATAGGTACAACCACATGATCCAGGTTTATGAACGGTCGACGAACAAGGTCCATAAACTGTTATCAACAGAAATTGATTCTCAGATGTACCTCATAAAATCACTACATAAACCAACGATGAGAACAAGCTCACAACCGAGCGGAGCGGGGTGCTCGATTGCTTCACTACTCGATTGACTTAAAACAGTCGAGCGACATTTGAGCGTGACTGTTTAATCGTGATATTCACCGTTCGTGATACTCAAACAATCTCGCTACGCTCGATTGTTTGAACTTGTTTAATCTCGATTGTTAAATCTCGTCCGTTTTGACACTCAAACAATCTCGCTACGCTCGATTGTTTGATGTTACCTCTGATACATCGCAACCGGAGGCCTTCCGTAATTCTGAAAATGCCCAATCGGCATCTTTTCCTTCCCCCATCCACACTTCAACGGCCTTCCATTCACCGAGAACCCCGCCAACTGCACAATGGCCAATGCTGCTCTCTCGTGGGAGTCGTACTTGACAAACGCACACCCCCGTTCCGGGTAGAACTTAAAGTCCACAATGAAGCCAAAGTTCTGGAGCAAGGGAATGAGGTCTGTCTGTTGTGTAAAGTGGGCGAGGTTCCCCAAATACACGGTTGTCTGCCACAGAGGCGTTTGGCACAAGACAATGTCGTAGGACTGGGGCGAGATCACCGGGGTCTGTCCCACCTGAAGAGGCTGCTGCTGCTGCATCTGCGGCTGCGGTTGCTGATAGTGTCCCTCGTACATATTATACTGTCTGTAGGGCCTGTTGACTCTTCTATGGTGGTGGTGGTTATTGTGCACCTGTTTGTGGGATGCCCAATTGCACCTTATTGCCCTGCCATTGATCCACTCGCCATTCATTGTCTGCAACGCCAACTCTGCGTCCGACAGCTGTCGGAACGTCACGAACCCGTAACCTCGGGAGCGCGAGGTTTGCATGTCCCACATCACATGCGCCTGGATTAGGGAGGAGAACTTGGAGAATGCCTTGAAGAGAGTTTCGTCGTCCACCTCTGGCGAAAGGTCGCCCACGAAAATGTTGAAGCTGGGCTCATCTGGATTCTGGGCAGTGTTGATGGTGGACAGTTGGTAGGCCCAATTGAGCTTGAGGGGGAAGTTATTCGCTACCCTGCCATTGAGGGTGTGCAACGCCATATCAGCGGAGGAAGTGGTCTCGAACTCAAGAAACGCGTAGTTGAAGCCGGGGCGGTTTTTATCGTTGATGACCTTGACACTCTGGATCGGGCCGGCCACTCTAAACATCTCCACAAGGGCCTCCTCAGCCACCGACTTGTGCACATTGCCAACATAAAGAATTTTGTTGGAGACTTCCCGGCCGCCCTCTACCGCGCTCGCAGGCTGTGGGGCCGACTGTTCCTTGGGGGGGGAAATTCCGGGTTCCTTGGTTATCTTATCACCCTTAGTGTCCTTCTTGGCGTCAAAAGTGTCGTCGTGGGATTCGGGTACAGATTTGGGTTCCTCGGGCCCTTTGGGATTGGGCGTCACAGTGTCGGTGCTCGCAGCACCTGTAGCCTCCGGTGGGATCTGTGTAGCCTTGCTGTCCTCCGCCATGGTATCGTTGAACAAAAAATCAGAAAACAAAAGCCTGGAAATAATGGAAATTGAAAAGGTAGAAAAGGTAAAGAAATGAGAGGTGGAAGAAATGAGGTAATCGAGAAATGAGGTAAATGAGATGAAAGGTAAAAATGAGAGGATAACGTAGAAACACGACGAAGAGAAAGAAACTGGATGAGAAGAGATAAGAAAAGGAAAAGTTGAGAGGTTGAGGAAGAAGGTGGATGAATTGGAGATACAAGAAACATCAACATAAACATCGCAAAACATCATAAAGAAACATCGCAAAACATCATAAAGAAACATCATAAAGAAACATCAAGTATCATCATAAAGTAACACCAACTTTCTATATCAGAACATAAAGAGACAGAATCACAAATTGCCTGCAGATCTTTGATTTTCCACTTATCTGATCCTTGGTCATCCTTGTATTCGCGCAAATTGATCACCCAACCACAAGTTTAATTAAGATATTCCAAGCCAGCATGTATCGAGGTGCCTCAAAATCAAACAAGCTCCGTAGTAAGCGAATGTTGAGCACGTTTTTTAAGCCGCGTAGATCACTTGACACAAAGAGACCAAACACAAAGGGTTCTGTCAAGGATAACCGAATGAAAGATGTCAAGGAATTAAATTGAATTATGATGGTATGACGTATGGAATGATTATAAATTTGTGAGAATTATGCTTTTTAGTAGTATAATTATACCATAGTATTGATGGCATATACCAGCACTTCCCATACACTTTCCGTACACTTTCCATACACTTTCCATATATACTTTCCATACACTTTCCATGCACTTTCCATACACTTTCCTATACAATTTCCATATACACTTTCCATATATAATTTCCATATATTTTCCCTTCCTATACACTTTCCCATACACACCATACACTTTCCATACACTGTCCATACTTTCTCATGCTTTCGGTGTACAGTTTCATTCATTATATTCAATACCATTCAATACTTCGTAATCGATACACCATCCATCATACACCAGCCATCATACACCATCGACCACCACACACCATCTATTACCCTACATCATCTATATGTACCTTACCCTTTACCCACACCATATCGACCCAACCCCTTTTAGTAATCTCAGTAACTTGTAAAGCGTAACTTTGTTTAAAGTTTAATTTTTGCATCTTTCTTCACAGGGTAATTTTCAGCTCCTCAAATCAAATGAGGAAAATTGGGAGGTGGACGCGGTCCCAAGATTCTTCTTTCTTCTTCTTCTTCTTCTCTCTTCTTCTTCTTCTCTCTTCTTCTTCCTCTTTCTTATTCTTCCTCTTTCTTCTTTCTCCTCTTCTCCTCTTTCTCCTTTTTCCCTCTTTCTCCCTCCTCCTGTGTTGCAGTATGGGAGCTTAAATGGCAGATCTGTGCTAGGGCTCTTGAAAGTATCAAGACGGAAGAGAAGGTGGAAGTTTGACGAGTGTATGAAGAAGTGAAGTTAGAGGGGAAGAGGAATAAAAGAGAAGATGAAGATTCAAAATTTGGTTTTGGACTGGAAGAAATCTTAATTCCCTTTATAGTCATCACTCGTGTGTACTCAGGATTTCTAGCGTTTTCATTAGTTTCTATCTAGTTTCTGCTAGTTTCTGCTAGTTTCTGATAGTTTCCTAATAGTTTCTGGTAGTTCCAACTAGTTTGCTTTAGTTTTTTACTAGTTACTACTGTACTCCGTACCGTACTCTCATTCCTCCATATATCACATTCCTCCATCAATTTTCAATGCTCACTTCTTCAATTCGCTTCATTCTTCCCATCTCGTTTTTATTACCCTTTATACCCATGTTCTCGTTATTCCCTTATATACTCAAACAAATTCGCTCCGCTCATTTGTTAGCTCAATTGTATGGTCACTATTCGAACAAATTCGCTCCGCTCATTTGTTCGCTCATTTGTTCGCTCATTTGTTCGAATTTGTTCATGCTAGCAGTCCTCACATCCGATCCAAAGTCCCTCAAGACCATCAAGACTCACCTTGAGGGTCTTGGGCTCTTAAACAAACACAAGAAAATAGACAAACAAGGATCCGTGTACCGAATATATACTCTTTTATCCCACCCGAATACCTTGGGGTACGAGGTGGAGGAGTACGATGATGTCCCCACAAATTCTTTTGCACATCATATATCGAGGTATTGGGAGAAAAGAAAGGATGAGGAGGATAAGGAGGATGATTTGGGTCAGAAGCATAAAGAGAATCAGAATGAAGAGAATCAGAATGAAGAGAATCAGAATGAAGAGAATCAGAATGAAGAGAATCATAATCATGCCAACCATATAGACAAAAAATGGGTGACTCCCAAGAAATGGTACGTCTACCCCCCAATGGTTCTTTTCCTGGCCAATTCATTCAATGAATGGAACATGGATGAGCTCGATGAGGGATTCTGGCTACACGTCTTGGAATACTTTCCGTCTTGTACGCATGTAGCATTGAATCGTCCCATCGAAAAGTCCGATGAGATGAGACGTCCTTGGAATATTCTTCCATTGTATGGAGATTTTGGAAGTGCACCTAGTAGTAGCAGTAGTGGTAGCGAAGCTACTACTGCTGCTGCTGCAACTGCTGCTGCTGCTGAAACTACTAATAGTAGTAATAGTAGTAGTACTTTTACTACCACTAGTAATAATTCCACTACTCCTACTACCACTAATACTACTACTGATACTACCACTACTGAAATTACTCCTAGTACTGAAACTACTCCTACCTTCAACGACGGCTTCTGGGTATCTGTCAATCAAAATGGAATTGTGCAGAACTGGGCTCCCATGTATACCATGTTTCTGCGAGGAAACATCAAAGAAAAGAAGCGAGTACTTGAAATGAGTGGAATCAAAAACCGGGTGGTTTTCGATCTCTACTGCGGAATAGGGTACTTTCTGTTGAGCTACCTCGCCTCTGGGTGTGAGTCCATATTCTGCTGGGACATCAATCCCTGGCTGATTGAAGGATTCCGCCGGTCATTGGAGGGAAAACACAGGTACAGGATGTTTGGGCCCCAGGATTCGTTTAGCTGGGACGAGTATGTGGAGTACCGGGCAATGGGAGTGAAGGCATTTGTGTTTTGTGAGCTGAACGAGAGGATGCCGGAGAGACTAGCGCTGTTTCCCGACGGTTCACTTGACGTGGGGCACGTGAACCTTGGACTACTTCCCTCGCTGAGGGCATCGTGGGGGATGAGCAGAGACTTGGTGGAGCGAATGAAGAGTGAGGCCACTCTTCATATACATGAGAATGTGCACAAGGACGATTTCGATAGGTTTGTGGGGGAAGTGGAGGAGGAGTTGGGATGGAAGGGTGTGCATTTGGAGAGGGTGAAGACGTTTGCACCGGATGTTTGGCATGTGGTGTTGGACATCACTAACCGAGCGAATCACTAACCTAGCGAAGCGAGGTTAGTGAGGAGATCTAACCTAGCGAAGCGAGGTTAGTGAGGAGATCTAACCTAGCGAAGCGAGGTTAATTGGTGACAAGAGAGAGGAAGAGATAATAGAAGAGAGAAGATAAGAGAAAAGATGAAAGAGAAAGAAGAAAGAAGATTATAGAGAAGAGAGAAAATAGAGAAGGGAGAAGGAAATACAGGAAGAGAGGAGGAGTGAGAGAAGAAGACATCGATTGTGCATTCTCAAACAATCTCGCTACGCTCGATTGTTCTTACGCTCGATTGTTCTTACGCTCGATTGTTCTTCACCGTCACCTCACATCAGAGCTTAATTCTGTGAGGCTTCGAACACAAAATGTAGTAAGGTTAAGGACACTGATATTCCGTTCATCATAACCAAGGGCAGTGTTCCCAATTCTTCTTCGTTCTCACTCATTCTTGTTCTTAGTTTACTCATTCTTCTTCGTGTTCTTCCTAGCTCTCTCATTCTAGTTGTTCATTCTTGTTCATTCTTGTTCATTCTTGTTCATTCTTGTTCTGAATTCTTTTTGCATTCTTGTTCATTCTCTCTACTATCCCAACGGTTCTTATTAATTATTAGTAATAAAGCACAATGCCGACTCGCTAGTCTAGACATCCGTCAAACCCTTGGTCTGGATATTTGGCACTGCATATAAAAAGATGCGGCTGGACATTGCCAAGAGATCTGTAGGCTAAATGACGGAAATACGACCGTAAAGTCGTATTGTGGTGAGAAGATGGAGTAAGGAAGATGTTAGGGAGAAGAAGATGTAAGGGAGGGTTTAAGGAAGAGAATGGGAGATTATGAAAGATTATGAAAGATTATGAAAAATGAATGGTACGAGAATGGAAGATTATGAAGAGTGAAAAGAAACGATCAACGTGAGGATGTGCCGGAGAATGAAAGATGGGGAAGAAGCAATAGAGTTGCATGAAAAGTTTCAGAAAGGATTCTTCATGACATATCCGCCACAAAAGTGGAAAGTTTAAGCAGAGCGTCATTCATTCTTCCAGGTGAAACTGGCTAATAAATATCATCAATACTACTCAAATTACTCAATTGAGTGTAGCGATTGGGCAAAAATGAGCGAAGCGAAATTCGCAAGTAGAAGAATGATTGACATCTATCATGTACCTAACATCTAACATTAACTAACATCTAACATTAACTAACATCTATAAATGATAAACTCCAAGAAGATCTAAACTAAGGATCATTATGGAATTATGGAATAGATAAGTAGCATTTTCATAGAACAAGGAACATTTTCAGAACATTTTCAGAACATTCAGAACATTCATGACATTCTCATGACATTTTCATACACATGGAAACGACTAAAGTTCTCTAACATGAGCGTTTATGTTTATGAACGTTTGCGACTTTACGACTTATTGTTTAAAATTTCATTGATCTGGGATGAATTTGTGCTCAATTGCTCATTTGTTCCATTTGTGCTTTCATCCATTTGTGCCCGTTTTGCCATGTTTTTTGCTCATACAAACACATTGATTAAATTGCTCATTGCCTAACGTTTCGGAGTGTTCCTGCAGCAATCATCAGCGGTCTTTAGGAAATAAGCGGAGAAAGAGGAATTGCTCAGCCTCCACCAACATCTCCGGTTTTTCTAACCTTCGAGGCCCAATTTTGCTTTGTGGCTCGGGCCATTTTGTGAAATCCCGGCCAATTGCTCGGGCATTATCAGCAGAATCAAACGTTAACAAGGCTTTGTCAGATTATTTACTCCGCCCCGTAAAAAGCTGGCTCATTCAGGCTGTGGTCTTCTTCCTTCGTCTATAGAGAGACGGAAAGACAAAGGATGAGACAGAAACAAGGCAAACAAAGGAAAGACAATGGATGTGCAAAGGTGAGACAAGATACGATAAGATTTGTGATTGACAAGACTTGGCACAGACCGTTTACGACGATTATGCGCCCGGATGATTCGCTTTTGTCTTGTTCTTGGTCGGACTTGTAAATTGCATAAGGGGCTCGCAGTTCTCCAACACGGCATTACCTGGTTAGTAGATGTTCCGATCACAAAATGGTTACTTATTTTTCAGTCTTCCTATTCTCAGTCCTGGTCTTTCCTAGTCTTTCCTAGTCTTTCCTAGTCATTCCTAGTCTTCTAGTCTTCTAGTCTTCTAGTCTTCTAGTCTTTCCTAGTCTACTATTCTCAGTCTTTAGTCCGTCCTATTTCCACCCTCTTTTAGCCATTCTATACACCCCATTCTGCGGCTAATTCCTTTTTTTGCTTCCATTCTTCATGGTGTTCTTTTGCACCTTAATCATGACTTACGAGGCTGATCAGGAGGCCTGATTGCAAACCTAAATCGGATCATCCCCGCAGACCGCCTTCGTCTCAGCCGATTGCGGTCCAGGTAGATAAAGAATATACAAGATAAGATACAAGATACAAGAAGATAAGAAGACAGTGACAAGAGGACAAGATAATACAGATAATAGGCTAGATTAGACAAGACAAGATAGGACAAGACAATACAAGAACACAACAAGACAGAAGACAAGAAGAAGGGACCGTACCTCATCTACCGTTTCGTATGGTTTTCAGCCCTTGCATTTTGCAAGTTAAATTTGCAGGTTTCTGCTGCGCCTTTGGACAGTTGCGCAGTGACATCCAACGCTCATCTCGTGGAGAGAGTATCACGGGCTATTTTTTTTGGCTTTTGTTGACTTTGTGTTTGAGTGTAGCGAGTAACGCGAAAATATCTAAAGATCTTAGTCACCACGGAGGAATCTCAGCGAGTGTCATGTCCTTTGCGGAGATCAATCAACAGGAGGACACGGTCGGCACGGGAAACGGTGCGCTGGACTATCCCGGTCTATTTGACGACAAGGGATTGGAAACGGGGCCGGATTCGAGACACCCAAACATCGGGCACCCAAACATGTATAAAAGTGAAGCAGATTCCCACATTAATAAGGCCCTCCCTCCGGACTTCAATCCAGACTTTAAAGACCTTGAGCACAACTTGGACAAGGACCACAAGGACTTCAACCACAGGGACTTGTTTGATAAGGACTTGTTTGATAAAGACTTTGTCAACGCCGATTTGAACAAGGAAAACCACACTGCTGGCCACAGCCAAGCCCACAGCCAAGCCAGTGTACACGACAGCCACGACTTGGACTACGGAGCGTATGAAAAGCCCTTGACCAAGTTTGAGCACCCTGTTTTCGACTTTGACTCGCCCGACGACACCAGCAAATTGAAGCAAGACTTTATGAATACCGAAACAGTCGATATGAACAGACAATTCATGCAGCAGCAGTCGTTCCAGCAGTACTCGCGGCCAATAAACGACCAGTACTCCCGCCCCATCAACGAGAGGTATAACCTCCCGTTGTTGAGCACCACATTCTCCCCCTCGAACGACTTGCTCAGCCCGAACCAGAGGTCGGCCAACTCAGCAACCCAGGAATACGGGGCTTTCAGCCAGACAAACAGCCTCTCGCTTCCCCATTCCCCGGGCGGGCACTCCTACACCAGTGACAATTCCCACTTGGTGGACTCTCCTTACATAGATGGCTCCCTGAACTTTAGCGACGTGAACCGCGAACTGTTCTTTGACACGGAAATCGCCTTGGGGGGGAGCGTGCTGAACACAAACCTAGCAGGCATGGACGTGCCGTCGTTTCAGTACGGTGCAAGGAACAACATTCAACTCCAGAATGCAAACGTCCAGAATGCAAACGTCCAGAATGCAAACGTCCAGAATGCGAACGTCCAGAATGCCCACAATGTTAATGCTCAGAATGCGAATGCAAATGCAAATCTTCAGAATGCTCATATGGGAATGGGCCAGGGAATGCAAGGCCACATACACAACATACAAGGCCAGATGCACAATCAAAATGTCCAAAATGCTCACATGGGCGCAAATATTCAAAACAATATTCAGCTCCAGCACGGAGTACCCCAATCCCACATGGACCAAGGTATACAGAACCTTAACCAAGGCCAGGGACAAAACCTCAACTATTACCAGGATCTTTCCCACCCCATGCTCACTGAAAACAACCTCATGAACTACAACGAGCAGCACGGAAACTACCAGCAAGAGAATTACGAAGACATCGTGATTTCCATCCACCAGGCACCCGAGGGTCCCAAGGCGGTGGCTGCGAAAACGCCGTCATTGTTTTCCAACTCGAGTGCCTCGAGCGTTGGGAACTCCCCGAGATTGTCGCAGCAGCACACGGGCAACTCGTTCAAGGGCGAGAACTCGCTCAACGTCAAGCACTCGATGCTGCTGCTGCTGCTCCCACTCGTGCCCAACTCGCAGTATGTGAACACACAACAGGACCTGTCGCTACTCAAACCCGATGAGTTCAATGCGATGCGACGGGGACGCAAGAAGTCACACTCGGTGTCGCTGAGGCGGTCAAGCAGGTCTGCGCGTCTGAGCGACGTGGATGATGACGACGAGTACGAGTACGACGACGATGACGACGACAACGAAACAAAACCAGATACCATTTCCTCGCGACAGAAAATGCTTGAATTGGCACTGCCGGCACAGTGCACGAAAAGAACCCAAAAGCACCCGCTGGTGTATGCGTGTCATTTGTGTGACAAGCGCTTTACCCGGCCCTACAACCTCAAGTCCCACCTCAGAACCCACACCGACGAGCGGCCCTTCATCTGTAATGTCTGCGGCAAGGCATTTGCGCGCCAGCACGATAGAAAGAGACACGAGGAGCTCCACACCGGTGAAAAGAAGTTCCAGTGCAAGGGATTCTTGCGCGATGGAACAGAGTACGGGTGCGGGCGCAAGTTTGCAAGGGCTGATGCGTTGCGAAGACACTTTCAAACGGAGAATGGAAAGGCTTGTATCAAGTTATTGATTGAGGAAGAAGATAGAGAGAAGGTGGTGAACACGGGGAACCCGAACGGAGTCACGAACGGTAAAACAGCAAATGATTTCTTGGTGCTTCCACAGGTGGTGTTTTCTCCTCCAGAGTAAGTAGGAATAGAGGGTAAGAGTGGAAGAAAGAGTAGGAAGAAAAAGTAGGAAAGGAAAGGTATTGGTAAGAGACAGAGGTAGAAGGTAGAGGTGAGGGTAGAAAATGGTAAGGTGGGAAGATACTCAGTGGAAAGCAGATCCCCCCAAGTTGCAGTAGTGATACTGACTCAATAGTGTAATTGTAGATTCAGAGTCTGAATGTAAATTTACAATGATAGCAATTTATGGAGAAAAGGTATGAATGGTGATTTTGCCCACGATCTTCTCAAGTTCTGGTCATCCTCTATTCTATTTATTTGTTTCGTCATTATTATTCATTTATTTGTATCCGTCCTATTTCACTTATTTATTCATCTTTTGTACGATCGCTAATTCTTTGTACGATCGCTATATATTATGGACCCATCGGACGAACTCCTTGATCGGTTCTCACCCACCTATAAAGCACCGCCTACTGTTGATGAAAAGCACCTAGCCGAGCTCCAGGCCAAGAAGGAGGCCTTTTTCGCCGAGCAGAACCGCGAATACCTCGAGGCACTCTTTTCTGAGAACCGTCACCAGCCCATCAGGGTGAAAAATGTACAAATAACCAATGGAAACCACTTCCGTGACTCCTTCTTGGCAGCCCAGTTCGCTCCCTTGACTACCAACGCCCCATTGTCGCTCGAAACCTTTCTTTCCAATGTGGATACCGTATCTAAGCAGTTTGTGCGGGTGGGTTTGGTGGAGAACATCATGGTTTCCTTCAACCCATTGAGGCTGTTTTCCAGCACCATCAACATGGTTCCTGTCTTCAACGTGGTTCCTGTCAAGAAGTTTTACGCCAAAACAGGCACGAATATCGGTAATGGAGAGGGAGATGGGTACATCCAGTTCCAGTTCAAGAACTTGTTTGGAGGTGCTGAGCACTTGAGTTTTGATGCGGTCACAGGAACCAAAACGTCGCTGAATTACCTCGCCAACTACTCCATGCCAATTCTCAATAATGCAAACTACATGTGGGATTCTTCGGTGAGTGTGAATACTCGTAAATATGACTGGATCAGAGCAGACGTGGTGACCAGAGGATTTGTGAACAGGATTTACACGCAGTACGAGTCGCCAATCAACCATGAAATCGTGGTGGAAAATTCGTGGAGACAGCTCAAGAACTCCCTGTCCAAGCTGATGGACGTGCTCTTGAATGCAGGATCCAACTTTAAATCAAGCATCGCCTACAATGTGGTGTACAACACGCTCACAAGCAAAACACTCCCTACAGCTGGTAAGTACGTCCGCGGTGGGATCGAATGGAACACCAGGCAGAAGGGAGCTTATGTGAAGGCGAGCTTGGCGACGCAATTCGCGTTTGGAATGGGGCCTTCAAGGCTCATTGTCACGCACAAGGGAGGAGTGTTGCGGCCACTCGATGGAAATCCTTCGTACATTCTTGACCGGTTCTTTAGCGGAGGACCTAATGATGTGCGGTCGTTTGAAATGAACTCCTTGGGTCCAAAGCAGTTCAACTCGAGTGTTGGTGGTGATGTCTTTGCAAATGGAGGTGTTTCGTTGGTGACAGATATACCGAGGTACAAGGACTCCAATTTTAAGTTTCATCACTTTGTGAACTACGGGAAGTTGATCAAGTTGGATGGGGGTGTCGTGAATACATTGAAAAAGATGGGCAGCGGGTACCTGGTGGGAGTGGGTATGGGTGTGTTATACAATCATCCCATGGCAAGGTTTGAGTTGAACTTTGTGCTTCCTGTTGTGGCAAGTGAGAGAGATGGGTTGAGGAAGGGATTACAGTATGGGATTGGAGTTTCGTTTATGTAAACAACTCATCACAACGAGCGAAGCGAGTTGTGGTGAGTTGTTGAGTGACAATTCAGCAACGAGCAAAGCGAGTTGGTGAGTTGTTTAGTGACAATAAGTCAGCGAGTTGTGTGACACCGAATGAACAACCCATAGCAAGAAGTATTGTGGATTCTTAGTCACTGGAGAATTGAGAATGGATGGAGAGATCTCAAAGCTAGACAATCGGAGCTGTAAATTTGTAATATAGACGAACCGTGTATATAATGTTCATAATGGAATTAGATTAATTGAAGGTTTGTAAAGAGCAGTGAGATCATTGTTACGAAATATTGTAAATGAAGACAGCATTATGATACAAGTGATGTAAAACTCAAACCACTGCTGTGCTATGGGTCATCACCCGAATACTGGTGAATATCTGGAGTCCCTCTACAGACATTCTGTGCAATGTACATTTATGGTATATTCCTTATCTTCCCCTTCTACTTTTCTGAATTCATTCAGCCTGTCTTAAGTACAGTGGACTTATGTAGATTTCTTTTTATTATCCTACCATATTTTCAGTAACAATCTCGCTTCGCTCGATTGTTAATGACCCTTCTTATACTCCTCATGCTCTTTAATAACCTCTGGAATAATCAAGCTCTCAATTTCCACGCCCTTTTCCACCTCTTCATCCGCCAACCTCACCCACCTTTCTTCTCCAGACGGCCTCACAAAAACCACCTCCTTTTTCCTCGTCTGCAACAAGTTTCCAATCACCAACTGGTGCTGGTACCTGTCGAGTGCCCCCATTGCCTTCTTAATCAAGATGGACTCATCGGTTTCCAATTTGAAGGACACGATCATTGCCTGAGGAGCCCATTTATCCACGAGCCTACGCAAAAATTTGGGCACAGGCTCAAGATCCACAATCAATTTTCCCCCCAGTTCCTGGGACTGGATCTTGTGCTGGGGCATTCTCAGCTGAGGAAGGAAGAAATCACTCACTGCCGCAGCCAAATAGAAGAGCGCCTTCAGCTCCAAGACCTGGAGCTGTTGCGACACGGATCTCAAGGTGTACAAGTATTGGTTTACTGTAGTGAAGGGAAGAAGAAGCAACAGGTTCGAAGACTGCGCCTGCTTGTACTTGCGAAGAATCACCAACATATCGTCTGCAAACTTGTCTCCAATCTCCACGCGATTGTTTTCCTCTGTCATGTAGTCGAGGAAACAATTGGTGGTGTGACTGTAGTGCCTGGAGTAGGGCAAGAGTGAAAATTCCCTGTGGAGAAAAATGACGGCGTACCCATTTTCCAAAAAGTACTCTGCACTGGTGGCACCTCTAGTTCCTGCGCTGAAGTTGTCGATGAAGCGCACGGTGTTGTTCTCCAAGGGCACCGTAGTGCCGCCGGACGTGACGAGGGCCACGTTTTTGCCTGTTTTGCGATGCAAGTCGACAAAGGATGCGACTTTTGCCTCGATCTGATCGAGATAAGACGGCGGTTTGTGTGTTTTGAAGTACTTGTCCTCGTCAGACGTCTGCGCGACGGGAAAGTCCGAGATGCGCCGGTCAATTGCGGTGTCGGTGTCCGGCTTAGCAGTATGGTAGTTCATGTTCCCCAGAAAAGAAAAAGATAAGAAGAAAAGAGAAATATAAGAAACGCCAACGTAGTTATTATTTGAAGCGGAATCAACAATAGGTGGTATTTCTTACAATAGATCGGGGAATAGTGTAATCGAGTGTTTCTGAAAGCACCAAAGACGACATCGAAGTACTCAACAACGTAAGATAACCTAACAACTAACTACACTACAACTACACTTACAACTACTACAACAAATTACACTACAACTACCTACAACTACTTACAACAAACTACACAAGAAAACACTCACAACACAGAGTTAACAGTTGATTTGAACATTATCCATCGACACTCATAACACTTTTCATTACTTTGATAAAATAGATTGGTTGAAAATATCGAAGACCATCTAAAAAATCTACCAATACACTGCATCACCACAATAGAGATAAAGTCCAATATAACAACTTTCGTTTTACAGGTATTGCGATTGGAGTGAAGGTAGTCGATATTGACGAACTGATCATTATTATAGGAGATCCACGATCAGTCACGGTAGGACTAAAGAATCATCAATCATTACCAAGAATAACCAACTATTACCAAAACTATTAACAAGAACACTACCAAGAATAATTACCAAGAATAACTAATAAGAATACTACGTACTACTACCAAGAATACTACGTACTACTTCCAAGAATACTACGTACTACTACCAAGAATACTACGTACTAATACCAAGAATACTACCTCAAATCATCAACTATCACCAAGAATCACTATGTCAGCTGACTACTGGGGCTCTTCTCAAAGACAACGTCTTCAACTCACCAAAGCATCACTTTTAGAAATGAGACGCAAGGTTCTTCTTCTTGAGCGCAAACTTGTTCAGAACGGACTCATCAAAGACCATCCCGGTGTGGTTTACGACTACAACATGCGTATATTTCTCCATAATCTCATCATCAAACTAGGGCGACGGTTGAGTATACGCCAAATCACGCTTGCCACGGCCGAAGTCTACCTCACGCGATTCCTCACACGTGTGCTGCTAAAAGAGGTCAACGCCTACCTTCTAGTGACAACGTGCTTGTATGTGCTGTGTAAGATCGAAGAGTGTCCGCAGCACATCCGGCTTATTCTCAGCGAGGCCCGAAATATATGGCCCGAGTACATCCCCAACGACATCACCAAGTTGGCAGAGTTTGAGTTTTATCTCATTGAGGAAATGGACCTGTACCTCTTCCTCCACCACCCTTACAAGCTGTTGCTCCAGATCCAAGCGTTCTTGGCTGAAAATAGCAACACTTACGGGTTCTTGTTGACGGAAGAGGAGCTTCAGAATAGCTGGTCTTTGATTAATGATAGTTACATTACTGATCTTCATTTGCTTTTACCACCACATATCATAGCGGTGGCACTGATCTACATGACGATTGTGCTCAAGAAGCACTTGGCTGCAATAAAAAACTCAAGCACAGATACTCCGGCAAAGCAGGAGATCCACATCGATGACTTGATGCCATTGGAGAAGGACAAGGATCAGACGTTTAGTGACTTGAGCGTGGACGAGGACACGATTCGCATCAACAAGTTCATGAACTTTTTGAACCGGCTGCATGTGAACTACGATGAGGTGGTGGACGCAATCCAGGATATGGTGAATGTGTATATAGTGTGGAATCGGTATAATGAGGGGGTGATTAAGAGTGCGTTGCAGATGATGTTGTTGGGGAGATAACCACAATTGAGCGAAGCGAAATTGTGAATTCAATGAGTCGCCTCAAACTTCCCTGAATATCCAGTACAATCGAGAGCAAAACTTTCAGTACTTGAAAGCATTCAATCATCAGTCACCAATTCATCAGTCACCATTAGTCATCATTAGTCACCATCACTCACCATCACTAACCATGATTCACCATAACCCACCAACATTCACAAAACAACTGTACAAAATCTTCGATGACAGACCCCAGACAGCACAGAGTCTGGCGAAAAAAGTAGTATGGGTGGGAGTTAGGGTGACTACATACGAATGCAAATATCTACAGTGATGTAGTAATCAGATGTCGAAATGAGCTTATATGAAAGTTGATAAAATGAGATGAGCAATCTAGTGAGTATGGCCCAACGAAGAAGTTTATCTTCAAGTGGTGATGACGAGGAAATCGACTGAACATCTTCAACTGGACTCACGAATGAGAACATTCCAACTTCGTTCATGAGTCAATAGATACAATTACTGCCGCTAATATGAGCAATTCTAGCACTTAGCCAGGTGCTACCCATTGATTTATACTACTATTAATTGCTAACTACCTTGACTACCCCATTCACTCGTCATGCTTACTATGTATCCTGAGGAAGGATCATAGATATATTTGCCTTTATTGACTAGTCACGAACAACATGAGCGAAGCGAACGTTGTTCGTCGCGCATGTTGTCTGTCGCTCACCTATGATCGCTCATCAGCAAGGTAAATAATTAGTGGCTCCAACCCCAGAAAAGCGGGGCTTAACATAAAAGCAATTTTGTTTTTTGCACCCAAATAGTTCCCGTCAAGTCGCTAAAAAGATGATGATATCCATAGATGAATAGACAGTCAATATACTTTGCGGCTCAGCTGATCTATCAATACTCAAGCATTATACTATGAATACTCCACGAATACTCATTACTCTATAAATACCCTACCCATACCTACCAATACTCTGCCAATACTCAAGCATTCCTCTTTCCCCCTCTTTTCTACACTTACCCCCTTTTCTACACTTACCCCCTTTTCTACACTTACCCTCTTTTCTACTTCACTACCCTTTCCTCGGCTCTTTAACTTCTCCTACTATCTACTCTGCTTCCCCAATTTTACCCCTGGTCGAAGATTTTCGGTTATGAGCAATGATCAAGATTGAAAAATTACCGAGACAAGAATGTAACAAGGTAGCACCACCAGTCCACATCCAGTACAAGCTGCATTTCAGTACAAGCTGCATTTTCAGTACAAGCTACATCCATAGATTGAGTACCTATATTGGTCACCTTGTTAAAAATTTTGTGGGTGAAGGGGTATTCTCGCTTACATGCCGGCTGTCCTATCAGATTAATAGATTGTCATCAGAAAATAGTACCTTTAGAGCCAAGCATCTCATCGACCGTTAATGTCCCGTGTAAACTTGGTTTGAGTAGTGTACTTTTCGTCCATATACGTCTATTTACATGATTCACAAGTGGAAATACTTTACTCACATCCCAATCCTCTCTGAATCTAACTAGAAACAATTTTAGTATTAGTCCGGAACAACCTAAAATCTAGATCGTTTCACCAAAGGAATGTCAGTCCAAGATTACTTCTTTCTCTAATCTATTTGCAGCTACCTCTGTTTTTTATCTAATTTCTGCTTCACTTCTGCTTCACTTCTGCTTCACCATCTCCACCTCCTCCACCTCCTCCACTTTCTTCCCTACTCTTGTCTCTTGTCTATTTTCTATTTCTTTTCAGCCTCATCTCTTTTCTCAACGTGTCAAATTGCGCGTGAAAAATCAATGGTGCAAAAAAGATTTGAAGAATTGAATCATCATGGCCAAGGACCCTTACCACGCGTCGTTGAACGCTAGTATCGAGCGCAACCAGCTTGCGATTTCCAGGTCGCTCTTGGTGTTGCTCTTCCTGTTGCACCAGGTCCCCAACCTCAAGCCGTACACCTCCAAATTTCTCAATCTCCAGTACCTCATTGGCGCGGGCTCTGCCTCGGAGCCTGCGCGCTACGACATGGGAATCGACGATATCTACTACGTGTTAGCATGGGTGGTGTACCTCACGTTTCTCCGGTCGGTGATAATGGCCATTTGCAAGAAGGTGGCCAACTTGGTGAGCATCTCGTCCACCAAAGGGAAGGTGCGTTTTGCTGAGCAGAGCTGGTCCTTTTTCTACTACACATTCCTGTTTCTCTTTGGGGTGTACCTCTACACAGGCGGCCCCTACTACAACAACCTCGACAACCTCTACTTGGGGTGGCCGCACTACCAGATGGAGCCGCTCTTCAAGAAGTACTACCTCATTCTGATTGCGCTGTGGTTGCAGCAAATCATTGTGCTCAACATCGAGCAGCGCAGAAAGGACCACTACCAGATGTTCTCGCACCACATCATCACGTGCTGTCTCATTATCGGGAGCTACTACTACTATTTCGTGCGGATCGGGCACCTCATCCTCATGATGATGGACCTGGTGGACATTTTCCTCGCGGCTGCGAAAATGTTGAAGTACGCCAAATTCACAAGGAGCTGTGACCTCATGTTCATTGTGTTCCTTGTTGCGTGGATCGTGTTGCGCCACGGTGTGTACAACGTGGTGTTCCTCCACGCCTGGAACAATGCCACGCATCTCATGGCCGCGGGAGAGTGTATTCCCGGCGCATGGCAGAAACGATGCTGGAACCCCACCATCATCAATACCTTCTTTGCTTTGTTGGGAGGGTTGCAGGTGATCACCATCATCTGGATGGTTTTGATCTTGAAGGTGGCCTACAAGGTGGTGACGGGTAAGGGTGCTGAGGATGTCAGAAGTGACGACGACCTGGAGGAGGTTGAGGCGAAGTAGGAGTGGAAGAATGAAGACAAGAATGGAAGAATGAAGATAAGAATGGAAGAATGAAGAAAAGAAGAAAGGGAAGAATGAAGAATGGAAAGAATGAAGAATGGAAAAAATGAAGATAAGAATGGGAAGAATGAAGAATGAAGAATGAAGAATGGAAAGAATGAGAACAGGAATGAGTGGAAAGAATGAAGAATGGGGAAGAATGGAAGGCATGAGAAGAAATGGGATGTCAAGAAAATGTTTGAAAGTCATGACTTGACCTTCTTTGGGCTCTTGGCATTTGCATCTTTCGATCTGGGAATAGTGAAAATGAGAATAGAGGATGAGCATGGAAGGGAGAACAAGATCTGCTCGTTGAGTGTGGGATTGACGGAATTCCCGCTGGCCTAACAATCTCATCGGCCATCAGCATTGTACTATAGAAAATGTAGGCGTAATGGCATAGATTTATGGAGAGAAGGGTAGGTAGAAAGTAGGTGGTGGAAAGTAGAGCGTAGATAATTAGGAATATGGGACAGGAAGAAGGTTGAAATGTGGATACTGGAGAGGTGAAGGGATACTGGAGAGGTAAAAGGGATGGAAAGAGGTAGAGTGGGTAGAATATGTTGAAGAAAGAGGAATGATTCAAGTCCGCCAGCTGAGCATTTCTGAGCTTAAAATATCTTTCGAACTAATTCCACTCCGTATACTCTGAAAAGTACATTAAATGGTTAAGTTGAACAGTTTCTTATTGTATATATTGTATGTACTTCCATCTCTTTTCGCGATGGGCTGGTAGCGCGTTTAGTTGCGAAACAAAATAAGAATCACAAACACGCCAACCAGCGACGTTAGATCTGGCATAATTAGGACACCAGAAAGGCTTCGAAATCTTCCGTAAGCGATACTATACACCGCTATACTGAATCTCGGATACAGAACTTCAAGTAACTAGCGGTTCAAATAAGAAAACAAATCAAGAACAGATCAAAAACATCAACACCAGATCAACAAGATCAACAAGATCGGATCGAGGAATCGAAACTACTACAAGTCCTTTCAATACAAAATACTGGTTGGAAGATATAGTCTCGGTAAGATCAAGTAATTTTGAGTACTTGCCTACTTGACCACTTTTTAAACAACTTCCTTCCCACTTGAACCATTCACTTACTACTTAATCTTACTTGATCCACCACTTACTTAACACTTATATTTCTTATGAACTCTTCTATATCGGTTGCAGTGAGGATCCGTCCGTTCACTCTGGAAGAACAGCAGCAAATCCAACCCACACCATCGCCCAATATCTTTGTGAGTAACGGGTCGCTTCACAAACCCCAGGTCCACAAGCCTCGAGGAATTCGATGTATACTCAACGCTGTGGACGACCGCATGCTCATATTCGATCCTCCAGAGACAAATCCACTCACTTCCATGGCGCGCAATGCGTTCCCTCACCAGAACTCGCGGATTCGTGAGCACAGGTTTGTGTTCGACAGGGTCTTTCCCCTGGGCGCTCGCCAGGAAGACGTTTATGCATCCACCACCCGTCCACTCATAGATACAGTTCTAGAGGGGTTCAACGCTACAGTATTTGCATATGGTGCCACAGGGTGTGGGAAAACCCACACCATTCTGGGGACATCAGAGGACCCAGGTATCATTTTTTTAACCATGAAGGAATTGTATGAAAGAATCGAGGATATGGCTGGAGATAAGATCGTGGATGTCACCTTATCGTATCTCGAAATCTACAACGAGACGATTCGGGATTTACTCAGTCCAAGCACTCACTTCAAGAAACTAGTGCTCCGTGAAGACGCCAGCAACAAAATCTCAGTAGCAAATCTCTCAGTGCACAAGCCCGCCTCGGTCGAAGAGGTGATGCAGATGATTCTCACGGGCAACGCCAACCGCACCAGTTCTCCCACCGAAGCGAACGCGACCTCATCGAGATCACACGCCGTGCTCCAAATCAATGTCGTTCAAAAAGACCGCACAGCCTCGTTATCGGAGCAGCACACCTATGCCACGTTTCTGATCATTGATTTGGCAGGCAGTGAGCGTGCTGCGGCCACCAAGAACAGGGGGGTTCGTTTGAATGAAGGTGCCAACATCAACAAATCGTTGCTCGCACTAGGAAACTGTATCAATGCATTGTGTGACCCACGCAGAAAGAACCATGTTCCGTACAGAGACTCCAAACTAACGCGCCTCCTAAAGTTCCTGTTGGGGGGTAACTGCAAAACAGTCATGGTAGTGTGTGTATCTCCGCTGCTGGTGCACTATGACGAAACACTCAACACACTCAAGTATGCGGACCGGGCCAAGGAAATTAAGACCAAGCTCGTGCGTAACCAGCAGAACTTGGACCGCCATGTGGGCAGTTATTTGAAGATGATCACCCAGCAGAAGCTCGAGATTGAAGAATTGCGTACTCGTGAAAAGGCGGTTGTGGAGAGGGAGATTGCATCTGTGGTGCTGCGCACACGGAAAAATATGGTGAAGGCCTTTGAGGCAGCAGATGGGTTGGCCCAGCTGTTGAGCCAAAAGGTACTGGAGCGCTGGAACAAGTACTTTGTGTTGAGCAAGCGTAAGCTCTTGATGTTGCAGCTCATTGATGTGATGGGCATTATAGAAAGCATCAAGAACCAAGACGAAAAGTTCCCTGAACGTGAAAGCGAGTTGAGTCCCCAGACCAGGACGTACCTCACGGAACTTTCGTACAAACTCGACCTCCAAATCACAGAGCTCGAGGCCCAGTATGCCACACCCACTGATATCGACCACATATTTGAATCGCTGACGCAAGTTCTTCGGAGGCTCAGTGAAACTGAGGGATGGACAGAGGAATGCTCGAACGTGTTCCAGCAACAAGTTGACCATCTTCGGTCGGCGTTCGAGCGAGATGTTTTGTTCTACCTGTCGGTTCTATTTGACCATCTAGTACACGAGCTTCGTGGATTCTCATTGGTGCAGGCTTACATTGATGGCACACTAGACTCGTTAGTGGAGTCGCTCATGAATGGAGATTATGATACTGCTGTGGAGGAGCACACTGCACAGTTTATGAAGAACAAATTGGCACAGCAAGAGCGTAATGAAGAGCCAAAGAAACGAGTTGGGGCAATACTCACTTCTTCGCCGCCGGCGAAGAAGGTGAGGGACTCGAGAGCACTGGACGATGTCTCGATGTTGGAAAGTGATATAAGCATGGAGGATGACAGAGAGGGGACTATAACCTCGGAGGACGATAGAAGTAACGGGTATGGGAGGGGTGTGAAGAATGGCAGGAATGGCAGGCATTCCAATGGCCATTCGAATGGATATGATCTGAGAGGCCCAAAAGGGAACTCAAAAGAGAACTTGAAAGAGAACTTGAAAGAGACGAGAGAGAACTTGAAAGAAAACTTGAAAGAAAACTCGTACTCGGCGCAAAATTTTGGTAGTCAAACCATTTCGAATGGACATCACGAGAACGTGCTGACCGATGAGGTTGACTCGATTGTGCGTTTGTACAAGTCTGATTTGGATGTTGAGGGGGATTTAGGAGGCATGAATGAGGCCGAGCACGGCGTGCGGAAGAATAAGTTTACAAACTCAAGATTGAACCAACCACTTCATGGGGAGCCCGTGTCCACCAACATACCATTATTGAACAAAAAGGCAAGCTCGAAAGTGCCTTTTGTGGCCGAGCCTTCGGCATCGTTGGTGTCACACAAGACGCATGTTAGCATGTCTCCAACGAGTATTTTTGACAAGTATCGGATGGACGAGACACTGGTAAAGAGTTTAGAAAGAGCTGATCTGGTGGAGTAAAACAAAAAATGTGGAACAAAGAGATTAAGAAACTTCCCTTGGCATACATTACCTTTATTTTCGCTCGGCAGGGAATGAGAATTATCATGGGTAGCATTTATAGAATGAATTAGGAGAGAAAACGTAGTAATCATTGGTGCTGTTTAGTCCTACACATAGGTATGGCTGAAAAGTACTGGCTGAACATAAGTAATGGTTGAACACAAGTACTGGCTGAAAGCTGGAGAATGAGACTAGCTGGAGAAACTGGAGAAACTGGAGACTATCTGGGACTGGAGACTGAAGTAGAATACTGGCTGAATATTGAGAAATCTGGAATCAGTAGGACTTGGACGTGAACGGCGGCTCAACTTGTTGGTGCGATGACAACTGAGTATTTGGAACTTTCCGCAATAGGTAAATTTGCAGCCACAAATAAGCTTTGCAGCCTCGAAAGGTTAAATAGACTTGAAAGAGCAAATTCAAGGAACGCTCAAACGGATGGCTATAAATGGCAAAAAGGAGTATTTAGGAGATGTACATAGAAGAGGGGTCGACAAGGAGAGAATTGAAGATCAAATGTAGTGAACACATGCGGACCCATACCAATTGTTCATCAACTGTCGATCATCAATTGTCGTTCATCATCTGCAATGTTCATCAACTGTCATGTTCATCAATTGTCATGTTCAATTCTTCATCAATTATCAGTCATCAACTTTTCAAATATCCATGTTATTGTCTCTCATTGCCATGTCATCACCTCCTACCACGTTTACTTCAAATCACATGGCCAAATCACTCCTTTGTTAATTTGGACACACGTTACACAAACCAAATCCGAGCTCGTTCAACGGGCGAACGTTTCCCAAGGAACTTGCAGTCACCCAAAATTGCTCATTAAGACAATTCCATCCAACTTTTCCAGTTCAACTCTTTCAGTCCAGCTCTTCCAGTCCAACTCTTCCATCTAATTACATTCACATCAGATCATGGGGTGTACCCCTGGCTACTTGCACCCTCACTGATCTGCACCGGTTTGCACCCATTTCCCCACATCCTACTTTGTCTACAATCATTCATCTTCAACATATCATTAATCGTACATTTACCATCTGTCGTTTCTTCCACCGTAGTCATCTCTGCCACCGTCTCTGCCACCACCGTAGCCACCCTGGCCACCGAAGCCACCTGGACCACCTGGGCCACCTGGGCCACCTGGGCCACCTGGACCGCCTGGACCACCTGGACCACCGTGGTGGCCACCACCGTGGTGACGACCTTCACCGCGGCCCTCGCCACCAAAGTCATTTCTTCCACCGTAGTCACCTCTGCCACCGTCTCTGCCACCGTAGTTGTCGTTACCACCGTAACCACCCTGGTTACCACCGTAGTTACCACCGTAGTTGTCACTGTTGTGGTGCTTCTTCTCGTCGCGGTGCTCCTTGTACTCGTTTTCGAGCTTGTTACCACCAATGGCACCACCAATGGCACCGACGATACCACCTAAGGTACCGTGGTTCTGGCCACCAACCTTGTGACCACCCATGGCACCAGCGACACCACCACCGACGGTTCCCAAGAAACCTCTCTCACCGGCCTCACCTCCCTGGTTGTTGCTGGAGGTCTGACCATCGTAGTTACCCTTTTCACCTGAGCTGTAGAAATCGTTAGCGGACATTGTTGTTAGATGGGGAATTGAGTATGGCAAGGGGGACTTTATATACCCCACGAAATTTCACCAAAAGAAATTTCATGCCTGCACAATGGCGTCAGGAGAAGAATTGGCCGGTGGAAAATACGATACAAAGCCGCAAAAACGAAGCGCCGCAAAAGGGTCACCCATGGCTCCGCCATGATGATGAGTGAAACTTCACAAACACAAGTGGCTTGAATCTTCGATGGCTTCGAATATGTGGCGCCGACACAAGATGTGGTCATACTGCATTGGGCCTACCAAATCATTCAAGATGACGTAATGTGCCTGAAACAGAAGTTAACACGAAGCAACAGAAGAGGCCCCAAAATGAGACAAAGACTAGTAGACAAGCAGGTAACAAACAGGATACAAACAAGTACAAACAAGATACAAAAGAATAATGAATGGGTACAGTTGGTACAAAGCCTGGGGTACAAAGTGAATGAATGACAAAGGCTGGTAATGTAAGGAAACAAAATTTGGGCGTCACGTTGACGCTGGCCAATAGCCTACGCTATTCAGTGTTCATAGTAATTTTGGGGCTTACCTCAATTCGTGGAAACCCACCTTAACCTTTCATGGACAAACCTTTCATGGACCTACAAATCTTCCGTGGAACTTCATTTATGCAGCTTCCTCTCCAAACTCATGTATACAGTTAGCGATCCTCAACTGTCGTCTCATCGTTCCGGATCGATCTAGCATCAACGATGGTACTGCATATTGTTGTGTTGCGCACATGACCATTCTAGATCTGAATAGCCACTCGAATGATCAAGCTATTTAAAGAACATAATTACATCATTAAGGTTTGTACTGGCTGAAATAGATTAGACAGTTCGAGAATATGGGATTTGCACATTTTATGCGGATATGGCATGGTGGTAATTTTATGCTGTCTATGGTAGTATGGTAGTGGTGCCGCTTCTAGCTACTTCTAGATGTAGTCTTGTACTCTTGTACTCTTGTACTCTTGTACTCTTGTACTCTTGTACTCTTGTACTCTTGTACTCTTGTACTCTTGTACTCTTGTACTCTTGTACTCTTGTACTCTTGTACTCTTGTACTCTTGTACTTTTGTCTCTTGTACTCTTGTACTCTTGTACTATATTGTACTGTCTTGTACTGTCTTGTAGTATCTTGTACTTTGACTATCTCGTACTGTTTTGCACTCTTTTACTCGCACTCTACTTCTACTCTTCTCTTGTACTCTACTACATTCCTATGCATTATCTATCCTGTGCTACCTATTCTTGTCCGACCCTTAACAAACCATCACGGACCCTACATAATCACACAATCTTTTTCGTGTGCCTTGTCCAAGGCACTACTGGCCGGCCCGTCCTCTGCCTCATTATTCGTCACCTTTTTCTTCTTCAATGTCTTGGCCAACTTGGTCTGCAAGTTCTTGTCCTTGATTCTGTCCACTGCCTTTGCCTCTCCAAACTGGGCTGCGCGGACGTACCAAGTCTGTGCTTCCTTGTCGTTCTTAGCACACCCTATTCCCTTCTCGTAAAAGTTGGCCAAGGCGTACTGGGCCTTTGGCAAGTTACAGATGGCCGCTCTCTTGGCCCATTCAAATGCCTCCAGCTCGTCCTTGGGCAAGTGCGGGTCGCTGCCAATGAGGTACCACGCGCACATGGCCAACATACTCTCTGGGTCACCCCCCAATGCGGCTTGTGTGTAGTAGTGGATCGACAAGTTGGAGTCCTGGGGTACAATCTCCCCCACCTCGTACGACTTGCCCAAGATGGCAGCAGACCGAATGTGACCGAGCGCAGCTGCCTGTGAGTACAACTCGAGGGCATACTTTCTGTCCGAGAGCACAATGTCTTCGAAGCCGTAAAAGTAAATCTTTCCAAGCTCGTACGGGGCGCCCGCAATGAGCTCGTTCGCAACCTCAGCCGCGCGCTCCAACCACTTGATTCCGGATTTCTTGGTGTTGATATTGTCGGGCATTCCCATACGCGCGTAGAAGGAGTAGAGCCCCAACTTGTACATTGCTGCTGGGTGGTTTTTGGACGATGCGAGTCTCAAGTACTCAATCAGCTTGCGTGCGTTACGTGCGGTTCCCAAGCCCTCCTCCAAACACAATGCAGTACGGTAGGCGCTCTCGACGTGGCCGTGCTTGGCAGCAGCCTGGAACAAGATGAACGCCTCGCGGTTGTCCACCTTTTGCAATGCTCCCGAGGAGTGTGCGTCTGCCAAAAAGTACTGTGCGTCCACATATCCTTTGTCCGAGAGACGCTTGAGGTAGATGGTGGCCTCTCTCAACAAGGACCGCCTCAAGACCTTGGGGTCGCATGTCTCGACCTTGATGTCCTCCAATTGCTTTGTTTTCTTGCCCTTGGGGCTGGTCTCGCCGGGGGCATCGTCATCCAAGAGCAACGCGGTTTGGAGCATGTACTGCGCGTACTCAAACAACACCAGTGGATCATTCAGCTTTTTGGCATTCTGTCTGTACAACTCGATGGTCTTCATGCGTGGCATGAGGTGGGTCAGGTTCTCTCCGAGATACTGCTGGATCAAGTCCTGTGAAAAGTCCACCATACTGCCCGTGTCATTGCGGTGGTGGTAGAAGGAAGACGAGGACGAAAGCGACCTCGAGTGCCCATAACGGGATGGGAACCCAAGCTGGCTCTCGGAGCGCAGGTGACGGCTGTAACCCTGGTCCGACAAGGGGTATTCGGGGTCGAGATTCTGGTCCAAACTATTGAGGTTGAGGTTGGTGACTGAGGAAGTGGCAGAAACCAGGTTGTGTAATGGCAGCACCATGTGGCTGCGGTTTTTGGGAATCGCAAATATGGGCGGGGGGGTCAGCGAGCCCGTGGGGTAACCAGCTTGGGCGTCTTCAAAGGGCGGCGAGGCCTGTCTTCTCGGAGTGACCAGCCCACTGTTTTTCGAGGGAGAGGTGGAGGTGGGCATGATGATATCGGTGTCATCAAGGGCCGGGACCTCGGCGGGGTATTCACGCTCGTGTTCACCGGATTGCACGCTCATGGTGGCAAGTGTAGTCTGTGTGGATGAAAAGGTGTTGAAGTGATTCGAAAAGTGAAAAGTGATCCAAAATATTGATTGTGTCCCAAAGCCCCAAAACAGTGCGAAAAGAAACTTGTAAGCAACTGAAGAAGAAACGAACAGAAGAAACGAAGACCCACAAACACAAATAAACACAGAAAATAAGTACGAAAGACCACTCAAAACACGTTGCACCGTTGTGAAGTTGTAAATACATGATGTAAAATGAAGTACGTTGTAAAATGGAGTACATTGACACTGTATTCTCGGGCATAAAAAATAGATTTAACCGACCCATTATTTTCTCTACTCTACTTTCCACCCTCTTTCCTCTTTCCTCTTTCCTCTTTCCTCTTTCCTCTTTCCTCTCTACTCTCTTCGGCTCTTCCGCTCTGTACGGCAATGGCTACAATAGATACGCGAGCCACAAAGCAGGCTGCACAGTTTATGAAATGCTCCAAATCGTCTATTAGACAATTCTCATTTGGCCCAATTGGGAATAAATTCCAGGCAGACCAAAAAATGGAGCATAGATACATTAAAGACAAGGTAGACAAGTGAACAAGGCAGAAGGTGGCATAATGTAGCATAATGGGCATAATGAAGGGCAGTGGAAGGCGCCATAGAAGGGAATTGTCTTTTCTGGTATGTTGGTATGTTGTCTATTGTCTTATTTTCTTCGGCATTCCAAATACGTTAGAGATGTAGATCTTATAGCTAGGTTGAAGTTACAGAGTTGAACTTGAAGAACTATACTGAACTATTGAACTATTGAACTATTGGCTATTGAACTATTGAATCTTGACCATTGACTATTGACTATTGACCATTGACTATTGACTATTGACTATTGAATAATTGAACTATTGAACTGTTGAAGAATTACTATTGAACTATTGAAGAAATGAAGAATTGAAGAATTGAAATATTCAAGACTCAAATTAATGCTTTCCACTATTCACTCGCTCCCTCACTATGTACTGTGGCTGACTACAGAAAATAATGGCACTCCTTTTTAATGGGCTCACATTAGAACAATAGACCGTAGACCCTTATGTTTAATTTCTTAATTGATAAGTGTTTGTTTTGTTGATGACCCCATCTATTTTTGTTAGGTTATTTTTGGCGAGCCAACACCGATGAGCTGCAACTTTGTAAGCGAATTACAATCAATTGTTCGAAATACTCGACGATTGCTCGAGTTGCTGGATTGCTTGGATCGAGAACTCTTCTGTCTTCTGAATATTATGAAACGGGCTAACGGTGCTAGTTGCGTACCACACATGACTGTGCTCGCTTAATGTTTTAAGTTGATACTAGGTGTCACAGGTTACAGGCTCCAAATATACTCGAGATATTCCGGCTACGTAGACATCTTCTATTTTATTATATTTTGTATTCTATTTTGTATTCTAGTAATTGGGAAACTGAAACTGTGCTTGGTGTATGTTGTATGATGTAGTGTTGTGGTTTGTAATCGGTACGGGTCTGCTTACAAATGCCTCGGGTATCTCGGCGGTGTTCCGACCCCAGATCTGAGATGTTCGAGGGTTCGAAGAGTAGTGTGGAGTTCAAGTATACAATCGAACAATCGAGCGAACAATCAAGCGAAGCGAGATTGGGGTGAGGTTGGGAGACAAGTTAGAAGTGATTAATAATTAGATATAGTACAGAACAATCCAAGCAAGTGAAGGAAGAGAAGTGGAGGAAGTTGAAGAGTAGTTGAAGAGTAGTTGAAGAGAAGAGGATTGAAAGTGGAGGAAGTAAGAGAGATTACGACAACTGACGACAACTGACGACAACTGAAAAGACTCATAAACTACGTTACTGTCTTGTGGAACTTACTTAGCACCACTAGTACTACCTTCACTTTTTCCTATTCATACATTGCCCTATATTCTATCCTAGCGTGTCATCTCCCGGAACAATGCTGTGAGCATACATGGTGTTTCATAAAAATTTGTGAACTCAATTCTAATACCCATCACTGTCTCCGTGTCCTCTTTCTTATGCTTCCCTTCTGTTACACTTCTTAGTATACCTTCTGGTATACTCCTGATATACTCCCTCTTGTATACTCCTGGTATACTCCTTCTGGTATACTCCTTCTGGTATACTCCTTCTGGTATACTCCTTCTGTATCCTTTCATCTCCTCTTACCTTCTCATTCTCCCATTATTCTTTCTCGCATAAATTCGTCTCAGGTCCATTATACCTGAATTCTTTCAATCCCCATCTTTGCTACTTTCCGGTCCACTTACTTTCTGGTGTCTTTTCTCACGCCCTCAAGAGATACACTGCAAACGCAGCCACCGCGACCAAAACTACCGCACGGGCTCCGCCAAAACTCCACTCTTCACGGTCATTGGAACTCAGAAGCCTCGCTATATCTTCCGGGTCCATCGAGCTGAGCTTACCCTTTATATCCACGGGCTTCTCCGCAGCCTGTTTCTCCATTTCCTTCTCCTTCTCTTCCATCTCCTTCACCTCCACCAAGTTGCTCTTCTTCAACTCGGGGAACTGGGCGCAAAACTTGGTGTTCTCGGTGGCGTTCCACTTCTTGCTGCTCCTCGCCAACTTGCGCTTCACAGCGTCGCTTGTTCTTATCGAGCCGGCGGTGGTCTCGTCTCCATTCATGAAACTGAGCAACCCAGTGAGAATGGTGGCAACACTCCACGCTGGGTTCCAGGTGTCAGGGTGGTAGTCGCTCATCAGGAGACACAACCGCGTGTTGCACTCAAAACGCCCGTTGGGCGTGACCATGTATATAGACGGTGGTTTGAATGGGTAGTCGAGTGGGAACCGGAGGATTCCATGGTACTGCCCTTTCTCATAGGGTGTGCCAGGCGGACCTGTGATGACGTAATGCCACTCCAATATGTTGGAGTCGTTGGGTCTGGCCTCGATGTAGGGGGGAGGACTGGCCTGTATGGCTTTGTATTCCTTGGTGAGTCGCTTCTGGGCGTGTGCAGATGCCATTGTAACACGAATGAAAAAGGATGGCGCGGAAGACAAAAATTAATAATACATGAATATAGTATGTTGAGTGAGGTAGTGTGATAGAATGAGGTATAGTATGATGGTGTGATGATATGATGAGGTGTGAGATATAATATGATCAGGTAGATGACGTATAGTATGATGGAGTGTATGAAGACTGAGAGTAAGAAGAGTAAATAGTGGAAGTATGAAAAGTATGAATAGTGTGAAGGAGGAGATGGAAATATAGTAAAAGGAATAGTGTGAATGAGGGATAGAAATATAGGGGTTGGATAATGAACGGTAAATAGACTGCTTTTCAATACCTATTTCGTGACATCCATCATCCATCCTCATATTCTTAATATTCTTCGTTCTTTTGTAAGCTGTTGTATCTTGATTAGGGGCTGGCACAACAATTTCATGTCCCCGTATTTGTTCCCGTATTTCGTTCCCCACTTTTTGGTACATCTACAATTAACCATAACCCAATACCAGTTTGTTCCTGAAGTACGTAGTACTGCACGTTTTCTGACACTTCTCCACTGTCAAAGCTTAAATGGAGTAGGAGTCAGGAAATCCGCGATTTTCCCCCACTTCACATGCGTATGTCTGAAAATCGAAAAAAAGTACATGCAATTGAGTGTCATGGTGTCAGACACAGCTGTACTTGATCAGTGTGCCGTCCATGTCATTTTTCTGTCACTTTTCAGTCACTTTTCAATTTGTTAAATTTGTCTTTATCCGTCAACATTTCCGTCAAAAACAGGAAGTTGAGAGATGGAAATTGGAGGTTGGGAAATTGAGAGAAAATGTAGAAAATTTAGAAAATTTAGAGATTGTAGAAATTAAGAGATTGTAGCAATTGAGAAATTGTAAGAATTCGAGAAAAACTGATGAAGAGACCTTCTGGATCAATCCTTTTCACATTCTCCCCATCCTGATGTCCAGTTTTTGGACAATTTTGGCAAAATCAGGCTAAAATTGTCGACTTTCTTGACATTTTTTGTCTATTTCCCCTCCTTCCCCGTAAAGGTCCCTTGGCCCAGTTGGTTAAGGCGTGGTGCTAATAACGCCAAGATCAGCAGTTCGATCCTGCTAGGGACCATTTTTTGGTGTTGCGTTCATCGTACTTTTTTGTGCGAGTTCTGTAGATGAGCGAGGCGTATCTATGCGATTGAAAAAGTGGAGATTTCCTCAACTAAGCTGACTTGATAGTATCAGCATCTGAATGTATTCCATTCGATTAGCAAGTAGAGAGTAAGTTGGGAAAGATTGAGAGCAAGATGGGAAAGATTGAGAGCAATTAAAGGTAGTGAGGGATAGGTGGATGTGAAAAGAAATCGACAAGTATTCGAAATAGCAGAGGTTTGTAATGCTGCTGTTGTATTTTACTTCACTGGATACTTGCGATACAGGCGATAAAGTTGCGATACAGTCGATAAAGTTACGATACAGTCGCCGATAAAGTTGCTGGTATGCTGACTGAGTTGCTGGTATGCGACTGGGCTGCTGGTATGAAGACAGAATTGCTGATATGCTGACAGAGTTACCGACACAGTTGCTGACATTTGCTGCTGTTTCTGACACAGTTACTGACAGTTACTGACAGTTACTGACATTTGCTACTGTTCTGATCCTCCTAATGCCCCTTCACCCAGCAAACTTTTCAGTACCCTCATCGTCTAATAAATCTTGCTGCAAAAAACCTTCCATTTTAAGGTTTTTTCCCACATCATTTGACTTTTCTAAAGCTTATTTTGGTTTGTCATTTTTTATCCCATTTCGCAACTTCTTATCAGTTGGATCGAATTTTCTCCAATGTCCAATTTCTAAAATTTTTCTTATCATAAAACATGACCCATGCTTACGCCCGAGGGATGCTCTCGGACAACCTAAACGAGGCATCAAGTCAGTCCACTCACCTGTAAATTGACTTCATTGTGAAACTGGTTTATTGAACTGGTTTATTGAGGCTCATTATTGGGCGTAGTAAATATTCACGAGTGTTGCTCAAAAATGCACCCCTCCTTTAACTTACCCCTGTCTATCCCTTCTCCTCAGCTCTTGATCATTGCCCACATATTGCGTTACAACTCCTTGTGCAGAACATCGCGGTCTTTACTCGATTGAGAAGATTTTTCCATAAGCCATGGTCACGGTTCCGACTACGGTGCCGATATTAATTTTAGCAATCATTGTGAACAGGTGTGGAATTATCGAGAGACAATAAGCCCCGATACCGCCTGTGCTTCGGAAAGTTGCCGATTTCAGCGACTATGGGTTTTTTGTACCAGATTGGTAACTAGATCGTTGGCTTCTAACCATAGATAAGTGACTTCTTTTTGTGCTCGCAACGATATCACATCGCAAAAATCCAAGACACCAACAATCCCCCCACTGAGTCACCAGTAGTCAAATGATGAAAGAAGGCCCCGAACCAGATACGTTTGCTAGAAATCGCTAGTAACAACAGGCTTTCTGTTTTGGTTGAGAATAAAAAAGTAAAAAATCACGGCGCAGGTGCGTCGACTAATTAATCAGAAGATCCTTGGATGACCCTTTGATTAATCTATGTGAATGTATACCCCATGGGTTTTGAAGACCCATTTGGAGGAGATCTATGTGAAACGATCCCTTTTCAGGTTTTGAAATCCATGAAAAACGACACAAAACCGCCAAACATGCATGGTGGGCACCAATTAGGCAGCCAACTGATAAGGCCCGATTTGCAGCTATAAAGGTGAGCCAATCTTTCTACCTTCCTCTCATCAATCACAACAGTATCACTACTGTATAAAAGATAATAAGTCGCCTATACTTTGAACACCTTTAACAAAACAAACATAATGTCCGTCCTCACAGCTGCTCAAATGGACTCTATCTTGAAGGGTAACACCCACAAGTCTGTCCCAGATTCCATCTACCAGAAGAACTTGCTGGCCAAGTACGAGGAGATGAGAAACATCACCGGTGTCAAGGACACCAGAGATGTTCAGTTTGTGCCCGAGAAGCACTTGCTTGCTTACGCTGACCCAGAGAAGCTCAAGGAGTACAACGCTACTCGTCGTCTCACCCTCGAGGAGCTCAAGCTCACAAACAAGGACCAGATCTCTCCTATTGCTGTTTCTGACCCTTTCCCTCTCTTCACCATGGAGGCTGTCAACTTGATGAGACAGGAGGTGATGACCAAGGAGCTCTTCTTGCAGTTTGCTAGATTCTGCTACTCTTCCACCAGTGGAAAGGACGTTGCCATGAGAGGATACGTCAAGAACGATGATGCCATCACCGCCCCATTCACCTACGCCGCCTGGACCCACCCCAAGACCCAAGCCTTGATTGACCAGATGGCTGGCACCGAGTTGGATGTTGTGATGGACTACGAGATTGCCCACTTGAACGTCTCCATCACCGACACCAACGAGGCCGAGCGTTTGGCTGAGCTCGAGAAGGCCAAGATGAGAATCAAGAAGCGTGGTTCTTCTGTCCACGACGACAGCAACGGAGGTGCTAACATTCCAGCCGTTGTTGGCTGGCACAAGGACTCGTACCCATTCGTGTGTGTGCTCATGTTGTCTGACACTTCTGACATGATTGGAGGAGAGACCCACCTCAGAACCGGTACCGGTGGTGTTGCCATGGTGGAGGGCCCTCAGCAGGGATACGCCTGTGTCTTGCAGGGAAGAGTCATTGAGCACCTCGCTCCAAACCCATTGGGACTCTCGGAGAGAATCACCATGGTGACCTCCTACAGACCAAAGAACGACTTTGACTTGTCTGTCTTGTCCACCGTGAAGCCAGAGGTCAACTTTGGTACCAGATACACCGACTTCTACTCGCAGTGGGTCACCTACAGAATGATCATGGCACAGAACAAGCTCACGCTGTTGAAGAGCGCTGCCAAGATTGTGGATGGTGAGTTCCAGAAGGAGAATGCCATCAAGCAGTTACAGGAGTTGGAGAAGTACATTCACTCTACATGGAATGAAATGTTGGTGGATGACAACGAGTGGCAGAATGCCAAGTTGGGTTTCCTGAGCCTGAAGTAAACCACACCAAACCACACCTATTGGTGACCCCAAACGACACGAGTGAAACGAGTGCCTATGTATATTCAACGAATTATTGTTTCCCATAATGAAGAAAAGCTTTAGTGATTGTAGATGTCAGATACAGTAATCAGATGATTCAAGTAATCAGATGATTCGAGTGAACCATATGAGTGCTAACACAGTTGGAATCGATGCAGCCTCAAAGATTGATAGGAGCGATATGATCATTGTCCTAATCTTAGGATGCGATCAAGTGTGGGCTACTCAAACAATGAGCGAGGCGAATTGTTTTCGTTTAACATAACAGAAGCTGTCAATGGATAGAACAAGCATATCGAGATGGCTTTACATGAGCTTCAGGAGCCAATGGGTTGACTTTCGCATAGATTCGCTTCGCTCTTCTATGCTCTACCATCTATGCTCTACCATGCTCTCTACCATCATGAGCCTTGTTTGAAAATAGCTGAGTACCAGAAATCATGAACTGGGTCGTAAGAGACGGAGGTTGGAGAGCCGTAATTTGGAAGAGCCGTAAGTTGCAAGAGCCGTACGTTATAAGAGCCGTAGCTTACTCGCTCTTTAAAAGTACAGTACTCATTGATCAGTGAGGTCTACTCCTATCCTTGTTGACTACCCTCTCATCTATCCATACGATTCTCTAGGCTTGACCGCTACTTCTACCGTGGTAAAACTTGCTGCTTGGTACCAGCTCATTCATACAATAAGAAGTGGATAAAGATTGGGTTGGGCAATTGCAAGTTTTAAATGATTCTCGCCGTCCCTTGAAATCCCCTAAATTCTCATCTGTTTGAAGTCTCCCAAAATTCATAAACCTTAAATCATTGATAGCAATTTCGGGAAGTTTAGCTGATTACGGAAAGCAAACAGGCCCTTAACCCCTATTGACTATATTTAGCTCCCATAGTTCATAAATTTAGATTAGTTGAGAGAGTAGTAGTGATACCCATATGTATGTTTGTTGAACATATGTGAAGCTCACCTGTATGCCTCAACATGGTCTGTTAATGTGGGATACATTCATCCATTGTGAGTACTGCTGATAAGACCACTTTGTGTAACATATAACGTAATCGAATATTTGCAGCTACGAGGGTTGTGATGCAAACGTCTTGGGGGACTTGCGGTTTATAACGGATGCTTAATTGAACCAAAGGTCTTTTTTATTCTGTATCCAATTAGGATCCTATATGCCTTGAAAGATTTTAGTTGCATTGCGATAACTTACCAGGGTAAAGTAGAGATCTTAGGAGCGATAACATTAAAGTAGTGATAGCGTTCATTATAGTAGTGATAACAGAGTTCATTACCAATACTAATACACATTTAAATCAACCTTAATACGGAATTGAATTACAGAATCAAAGATGCAAACGCTTGGAATTCAGGAAAGAGGTGCAATTGCCAGAGTAAAGCCAAGTGACTTGAGATAACAGGTGTTGTAAAGTTTAAAAAGCTGACGAGTAGTACCATGTAATTGTTGAGCAAGCATATGTTCTTTGAAATAGGGTTCGACATCTTTAAGGGATTTTGGTGAGATTCCTGGATAAAGTTCCTCTATTCTCTCATATCCTCTTTTCTTTCTAAAGACACACCCAGTTACTTTTTCTTACTCTCACATTCAGTTACTGTTTCTTCCTCACATTCAGTTACTTTTTCTTTCTCACATTCAGTTATTTCCTTTCTGTCACATACAGTCACTATCTTTCGATAATCCAGCCTCTTTTCTTTTCATCACAAACTTCATACTTCAGTTCTTTTCCTCATCACTGACCGGGTGAGATCAAATGTTAAAATTCGCGATAAATTGTCAAATTGCGATTAAACAACCAAATGCTCACACGCTCACAGCGCGTATCCTTGAGGATACAACATCACCGCATTCCCACGTGGAGCACTTTTAGTTCTGAGTGAAATAAAGCTATGTTGCCTCTCAGATAGCTCTCTGAGAAGAAATGCCGTTCTATCGATTAGTCAGAGTATGGGATTGGATTCAGATCTTCAAAATTTGATACTTTAACCTCTTAATGTTGCTAACTCAAATGCGATAATCACTCCCACCTGCTTCTATTCAGCCTACCTGCTTCTCTCCTATCATCTTCAAGCTGCAGAGAATGCACTGCGTGTCAAGTCTGTCGTTAATTAATGCATTGAACAGTGTCTCAAGTCTGCAGATTTTCGGGCTTTTATCGTACAGATTTACAGAGCTTACACCCACGTTAGTTGAAGCGAATACACAAAGTGCACAAAAGCATTGAATCAGCCACTCTTGGGGTTTTAACAAGCCTCTCCGAATCAATTTACGTTGTTGAAATCAGCTTTAAAAAAGTCCCGTCCTTCGATCAACTCATTAAACTATAACATATCACCGAGACAACCCCAACAATAGACACAATTGAAGCCAAAAAATTGTGTAGTGATTGGAGCCAAGCCAAACAGTGGCGTCTTGTTACCATGCTCTGCTTATTCCAGTCTTTTGGCGTGCATCTATAAACGATATCAAGCTTTTCATACACAAGTTCCACACGCAATCACATACAATTTCCACAAACGATACAAGATTCATCTTCATTTTTCCTTATCCGGAAGGATTGAGTCGCCCAGGGTCCGATTACGTAAATTACAGCGTTTCACGTGCCGGGGTATCTCCAGTGGAACATGAAACATTTCTCAATTGTACCTTTTGTTACCCGCAGGGGCATTTTACAATAGCAAAGGTTGCTATAAACATGCCTTATAAATACCTTTGCCCAATTGCTACGAGGGAAAATTTGTCATTTGTTGCTGTTTTGGAATGACCCTAAATTGGAGCGGCTCTACTCTCAAGGTAAGAAAAGGCGGAGTCCATATCAAAAAATTTTTCAAAATCGGCTTCACCGGAGAAATTTTCGATGCAGCCCTCCCCCTAGACGTAGCTGGTATCCTCTGTTTACCCACTCCTTACCCTTCACTCCTTCTCCTTATTTCTTCATTTTGTCAAGACAGTTGCTCTACTCTTCTGTACTCTTACCTCTACTCGTCTCTACTCTCTTCTCTGCTCTCTTCTCTGCTCTTCTTTACTCTTCTCTACTCCCCTCTACTCTCTACTCTACTCTACTCCACTCTCTCTCTACGAACCTCTTTCTTAAACGTGTATTTCGAAGAATTGAATTTTTAGCAGCTGCATTAACTTCGAGGATACAGACACATGACATTTTTTAATAGAAATTAGGTCCAATTCAAACGGGAAGCAAAGCCTGATCCTCAAACGCAAGTCTGGATGAACTAGATGGCGAAATCAGCTTAAAATCTAGGTATCATCCAAGCTTGACTTTCGATCCTCATCGAATCCCGAACAGTGAACAATGAGCGTCAATTATGAACGTCAAAGAGCAACAAGCAACCGCCTTGGCCATTTTTTTAATCAACAAACATATGATTGTAGACGAGTCTCCATGTGCAAAGCGGTTGATTGTTTCCGCCCGTAGGATTAGTGGCAGCACAACTTCGACCAGAAACCCTTGCGCTCCTCTTCAACATGCTGTTGTTGTTCGTACTGTTTGTTGTTGCCTTCGTATTTCTGGGTAGTATTCTTGCCCATATCAGCATTATTATTAAAGTTGTTTTGTGAGAGTGAGTTGGGCATTCCGTTGCTGGCACCCGCACCATTGGCACCCTGGCCGGATTGAGACTCCTGCTTGATGGGTGGCAATGGTCTGTTGACCAAGTGCTGTAATTTCTGCTGATGCAATTGGGCAGCAGACAACTGCTGCTGCTGCAACCCAGCTCCCTGCCCATAACTACTTCCTCCAACAGCGCCCCCCGCGGCAATCCCAGAGTTGTTTATCTGTGCCGAGGAGTTGTGTTGTCTGTTTCTTCTCTGGTCGCGGTGACGTCTTTCCCTCTCGTTGGGTGGGTTGGGGTGGCCATAACCGTGCAAGTTGGGCTTTTTATTGATGCTCGAGTCCCAACCACGACCGCCATTGAGGTGCAACCAGTCATAGTCGCCATCAGCACTCTGTCCCAAGTCGTCTAACACAGACAAGAGCAACATTCTGTACTCCTCGTACGCTGGCTCCGCGTCAAAGGGCAAGGAGCGCACCGAGTCCAAGTACTCTGCAAACTGGCGTGGCAAGCCCTCACACAAGGTGACGGCAGGCGTAGTTCTCTTCTTGTCTCCAATCTTTTCATATTTCTGCTTGTTTGTTGGAGCCTTCAAGCCCTGCCATGGCAATTGTCCTCTCAAAAAGTAGAAAAAGACGTGGCCCAAGGCCTCCAAATCATCTCTTCTCAGCTGCTCGCGCCCTAAATGGGTGTTGATCGACATGTAACGCGCCGTTCCGCTCAATGACTTCTTTTCTCTATATGGAATATGCTGCTTAGTGCGCGGGTCTCTATACTGTTTTGCCATACCAAAATCAATCAAGTGCACATTGTTTTCGTCGGGCAAGCTCTGGCGCCCAATCAAAAAGTTGTCTGGTTTGATGTCGCGGTATATCAAGTCGTGACGGTGAACCTCTTCAACAAGGTTCAACATTTGGATAGCCACTTGCACAACAGTCTTGATGCTGAATCTGCGACCGCACCAGTCAAACAAGTCCTCGAGCGATGGACCCAAGAGGTCAATCACCAAGATGTTGTGTAAACCCTCTTGGCCAAAGTAGTAGGCGTTGGGGATACCATCGCTCCCTTGCAAGTGCTTGTAGGTCCTGTACTCATCTCTCAATTGCGGAGCCTCTGTTTTGCGCGGCTCGAATTTGATGGCCACAGGCACGCCGTTGATGATATTTGTTCCCTCGAAAATGACGCCGAAGGAGCCCTCACCAATCTTTTTGCCAATCTTGTAATGCAAGCCGACAACTGAGGAGTTGTTGGAAGATGACGAGCCGGCAGCCGCGGCAGCCGCTGCCGCCGATGATGGATTGTGGGATGCGTTTGCTGCCGCCAAGGCAGCAGGGTTGGAGCCCAACTGGACTCGTGTGGACATTTCGTCGGTCTTCTTCTACGTATGCTTTCAACCGATTAATCGATTCTATGCTCAACCGAGTATCTAGCTCACCGATTCCTTTGCCCTGAGTAGTGATAGAGCGGGTCAAGGGTTTGATTAAGCTTACCGAGGGAGTGGACGGAAAAGACAAGTGATGAACAAACTTGTTTTTATTTTTGTGGTGAGGAAAAAAAATGTCAGGGAAATGGGCACAGAAAAAAAAGAAAAGCGGTTGGAATGTCCTTGGGCCAGAGGGAGCGGGCACTAGGCGGGTGAGCGGCGGGTGCATGCTGGCGATCTATCTACACGCGCGTTGTTGTTGTGATGGGATCGTTTGTCGTCTCGTACACACTCACGTGATCCAAGTATTCATTACCGTATCGGGCAACGCCACAAAGCGGAGGCAAGAGTCACTTGCTCAGGTTATGGTGCTGTGGTGATCCGAACTGGCGATTCGAAACAAGGTGGCTCGATTGCAAGAGGATCGCAAGCACCCACGATCCACATAAACCTAGATATTCACGGTGGTGCACAAAACCGTGTTGTAGTCGCAACTTTTTCGTATACAAGTGCTGAAACTACCCAAAAATAGCGTCTAGACAATACCTCAAGTGCAAGATGCACCATTGATTAAAATAGTCGAAGAATGGAACTTTGAACAATAGAAAAGAGTTGGAAGACCCCGGTGGACAGAAGGGATGATCACGGTCGTTTGAGATATACGAGTGTCAGAGGGTAGTCAAAGGTCAGGTAATCAGATAATCAGGGTGATCAGAGATTCAAGATAATCAAGGAGGATAATGAGGATTGAGGACAAGCGGAATGAAAACGACTAACGATGCATTCAGATCAGTTATCATTTTGGGACGTCCAGCCTTTACGATTTATTAGGCAAAAAATACGAGCAAGATGGTGGCTAAGCACAGGGTGGAAGTAATTTATTGTAATGTCGTGATGGGGAATTCTTGCGTTTTAACCCATTGTGGGATCAGGAAGTTTAATTATTTCCCAGCATCGCTTTCGCGTCTTCGCTACGATAAGATTTTGACACTTTGACCATTTGGGCCTTAATCTGTTGTCTTGTCCGATCTATTCTGTGACAAAATCAATCGAATAACGGTTCGTCTAGCATTCCTTGTTCTCACAAAAAAGTTGTCTGATTATCCCACCGTGTACCGTCCTGTGAATTCACCCTCCCCATATTACTGGGAACCAAAACTGGAAACTGAAAGGCAAAAACCGTGGTGACTCACATGTTGAACAGTGCTCGCTCTAAATCTAGAATCTTGTCTGAACCGTTGGCAATTTCCCTTTATAGAAAAGAAATTTAGCTTTTTGTGCCCGATATTGATACGATGTTGCAACTCTTGCAATCCAGGAGCGTTTTGCTGTTGCAAGATTATCGGGTCGGTTATGTGTTACTAACAGGTCACATGAGTGTTCCGGTCTCGAAATCGGTGGCCATAGATCTGTTTGTGCACAATGCGTTTTCTTTCCCATTGCTCTGGCTCAATCAACAATTTCGAAGGTTGAGAACAATGAGATGAAAATATCCAGAAGGGAACGAAGGGATGGAACAAGTGGCTTTGTGCATCATCCACTCTGCCGGTTTTAATATTCTTGACTAGGCAATCAACACGCCATGTTCCAGCCAACATAAAAGATGTGTGTTTGCTCAACAAGTCCAGACTGTCAGTATTATTTTTCACTAGCTGAAATTTGATGTATTTTCACCTGGTGCGTTCTGATCTGATATCGATCGGCATATCGTTCTCGTTCGTATCCCGTGATTATCATTTCTACATGATGAAGCTTACAGAATTACTAAAAATTGTTGAAGTTACTGGAAATTACTAGAAATCACTATACAGCGAGCCTATTTTCTTGCAAAAAAACTCTAATTGGCCAACTTGTTCAACAAGTTGGTCATAGTCAAGTTGGTCATAGTCAAGTTGGTCAGTTCATAGAAGTAAAGTTGGTCTGGCTCACTCCAACTTCAAACCCAATGCCTCTCTCTGAGATTGACTCTTTGGATCAAAGAATGGAATCTCAGCCAACGCAGTAACTCTCGTTCCGTGTCTTGGATCCAATCCCTCGTGGTCCCAAACCGCATTGTGCTGGGAAATTCTATTGTCCCAAATCGCACTGGTTCCAAGACCCTCCTTGGATGGCTTCCAGTTGAATCTCACCTGGATATCCAAATTCTTCTCGAAAATCGAGTACAAGTACTCCAAGAGCAAATTCGATTCTTCTGGCAACAAGCCAACGATTCTGACTGTCATTGAACGGTTCACGTACAATGACTTCCAGCCGGTGGCAGGGTGAGTACGGATGATTGGATGCTCTCTCTCAATGTACTTGGGTCCCCCCAATGGGTTCTCCCTGTCAATGTATTGGTGTGCACTACGGTAGATCGCAGTCTTCCCATCAAGGAACTTTTGGAGAGCTGGCGATAACTTATCGTAAGCAGCATATCCAGATGCCCAAACGGTGTCACCACCCACCTCTGGAATCGCATCGTTGTGGAGGTGGGTGATTCCAGCAGGTTGTTTCTCGTGAACCAAGTCGGTGTGCCATTGGGCTGTTCCTCCTACTGATTGCTTAAAGTTGAGCTGAAGCCCAAACTTTTTGCGGTAGTAGTCTTGCCAAACCACGGTGATACCATTGAGTTCCTCATTGACTCTTGGTGCCTGGGGGTGTACCTCAAGCTGGCCCCAGTATTCACCAAGTTCAATTTGCTTTCTTGGATCCAAATCCTGGTCCCTAAAGAAAACCACAACTCTTTCGGCCACAAGCAACGCAAGCTCGTCCTTCTGCTGATCCGTGAGCTCGGACAATTGCAAACCAACAATTTCAGTACCAATATGCTTGGTCAAGTGCTTAACCTCTTTGGCCGCACCCAAAAGTGCCTTCTTTTCTGGGTCTGCATTGGCACCCCTCTCGATGTACGGATACTCCTTGTTTCTCACCTCGAAGGCCTCGTCCACAAATTTCGGGATTTTGGACGGGTCTGGAATGAGCGGGTACCCTGCCGAGATATCAATGTTGTGACGAGCGAATCTATCTTTGGTGGTTTGGGGCAAATTATCGGCGAAATTCAACCCTTCTTTGGTGTTGCTCACGCTTTTGAGGGAGCTGAGCGAAAGTGGCTTCAAAGAGGCCAACTTTGTAACTGTGTCCTCATACTCCTGGGGGCTCAATTGTGCTGCTGTGGGGGCCATACTGGAAAGAGTAGCTGACGGTCAATTGCAATCAATGAAAAGATGAACAGATTCAGTGAAAGTCTCAGTGAAAAGATTCAACGAAGAGATTCAATAAAGAGAAGTAAAGATCATCCACATGGTTTTATATCTGGGTATCTAGTGCCACAGTAGCTTACTAATGGTACTACTGTGTAATTAATATGCCACAGAAAAATAGTCAAATGCGGGGGGTGATCGATAAAATAGAACGGTGAGTACAACGGTCTACATAGAGAATGGCAGATTGAAGAGATGATTCAAAGCACAAAATGATAGGATCAAGCAAGTGTGTGATCAATGGTTGTGCTATGCTCTCAAGGTACACCTTAGTCTTATCTTACCATCGGAGATTGTCGAAATTAATGCCACAGATTGTAATTAGAGCTCATTTAGATCCTTATCAGATCATTTCCAGGGATAATGCCACAGGTGATGACAAATCAGCAGGAAAACGTCTATGTGATAATTATACGGTCAACAAGACACTTGATTTGTTCATTTTCAATGTTGATCTCTAATGATCTGATACGATCCAAAGATCCGATATTTCGATGATCGATATTCTATTGATCTATAGACTTGTCCTATTGGTATACTTGTCCTATTGGTATACTTGTCCCATTGTTGTCCCATTGGTGTACTTGTACCATTGGTACACTATTGACTTCCTATTGAACTCCCATTGAAACTTTATTGAAAGTTCCCATTGAAACTACACCATGCACAATCATGGTCAAAAACTATTATTCATTCTCTACACGCTCATTCTCTACTTTCTCTGACTCTTTCAATTGTTATTCACTATCTACTAAAAGCGAAGCACCTCGTGGAACTGCAAAGGAAGACCCAAATCCTCACGTTGAGACTTGCTCTCTGGGTCAAAGAAAGGTACCTCAGCTAAAGAAGTCACACGGGTACCGTGTCTTGGTTCCAATCCCTCGTGGTCCCAAACCGCATTGTGCTGAGACACTCTGTTATCCCAGAGCGCACTCACACCCAAACCCTTGACGGTGGGCTTCCAGTTGAATCTCACCTGGATATCCAAGTTCTTCTCGAAAATCGAGTAGAGATAATCCAAGATTCTGTCTGATTCCTCTGGCAACAAACCCACAATTCTCACGGTCATGGAGCGGTTCACAAACAAAGACTTCCAGCCAGTGGCAGGGTGGGTGCGGATAATCGGGTGCTCTCTCTCGATGTATTGTGGGCCCTTCAAAGGGTTTTCTCTATCGAGATAAGCATGAGCACTTCTGTAAATAGCGGTCTTCCCATCGAGGAACTGCTGGAAAGCAGGAGACAACTTGTCGTAAGCAGCGTAACCAGACGCCCAAACAGTGTCACCACCCACATCTGGAATCGCATCGTTGTGGAGATGGGTAATTCCAGCGGGCTGTTTCTCGTGAACCAAGTCGGTGTGCCAAGTGGAGTTGCCCAATCTTGAGTTCTTAAAGGTCAATGGCAATCCACGGCCCTTGGCGTAATCGCTCCAGATGACAGAAACACCGTCCACAAGTCTTGGGGCTTGTGGGTGGATCTCCACCTGGCCGTAGTATTCACCCAACTCCAATTGTTTCTGAGGAGACAAGTCCTGGTCTCTAAAGAAAACCACCACTCTCTCAGCAATGAGCAAAGCCAACTCATCTTTTTGTTGATCAGTGAGCTCAGACAACTGTAACCCCACAATTTCCGTACCGATGTGCTTGGTCAAGTGCTTAACCTCTTTGGCCGCACCGAAAAGTGCCTTCTTTTCAGGGTCAGCATTGGCACCTCTCTCGACGTACGGGTACTCCTCGTCTCTGATCTTGAAAGCCTCATCCACGTAAATAGGAACATCTTCCTGGGCTGGAATGAAGGGGTATCCCTTCGAAAGGTCCACGTTGTGCTTCTTGTACCTGTCCTGGGTCTCCTGAGGCAATTGGGGAACCTTGGCTTTATCTTTGGCATTGAAGAAACGTCCACCAAGAGGCCTGGTCACGGCCAATTGTTGGACGACGTCATCAAGAGTGGGAGGGGAAATAGTAGCTGCTGTAGGAGACATTTGCAATGGTTGTTGAGGGGTGTATAATTGAATGTCTTATATATGAGAATTACTGTGGCTGCAAATTTGCAGCATTAGTAATGATTGCAACAAAAAAAATCCAAATGAGGAAGAAGCCACTTTAGTGGCGCATATTGATAAGGATTAGGGAATGGGATGATTTACTGGGATTGTTTGTTGTATAGTGGTGGCTGTTCGAGATAAAAGGAAGGTGGACAGGAGGAAGACAAAGAAAGAAGGGAAAAGAAGGGAAAGAAGGGAAAGAAGGGGAAAGAAGAGGGACGACAAGAAGAGGGATAAAGAAATACTGTGCTACTGTGTTCACTGTGCTACTGTATTCACTGTGTTCACTGTGCTGTATTCACTGTGTTTAGTGTGTTCGGATGGAAATGATTAATTCCGACATCATGACAAATTCACACAAAATCACATATCCATACCAATTCATTAGAGCCTGCAAAACGTGAAAAATCCACACCTGCGCTTCTTACTAATCCATGCAACATTCTCTACATCATAATATTCGTATTAATTATAATCGCTACATTCATATGGGAATTTAACTCAACAATCTGTGAGTTGCTAGTATCGAAACTAGAATGAGACCAATTGAAGGTGTACATGTGCTCAAAGGTCTGGCGGCTCTTCATATTAGCATCGGCTCTTATTCATATTAGCCTGGCTCTTATATTAGCCTGGCTCTTATCAGCACCTGCTAGAATATGTGGATCCTGTCTACTTTTTTCTTTTGGCGTGCATCTGGACATACTCCTCCACCTTCTGGTCCATAATCCCCCCAATCTGGGAATATATAGGATCATTGATCACCATTTGAGACCACGCGTACAAGCGCGGGTATATCTTTGAAAGATCCTCCTTTTCACCTGTTATATCTTTAATTTGTTCGAGGTTATCAAAGATACATTCAAAGACTGGAAAGCTGAGCATTATTTCTGCGCCCGTGATCTTGTCTCCCACGAAAAAGCCAGTTCCCGTCTTCTCCAACTGGTACTCCAAGTACTGCATTCCCAAGACCCATTCGTGGATGTAGTAGGAGTTGTTGATGGCCTTGGCGACGGTGTTGGTAAGCAGCTTAGCACCCCACGGGGCAACGTTTCTCGCCACATGGTTCACCAAGATCGACACCATGATGGGCTGAAGAGTTCCCTCGGAGTAGTGCAAGTAGTAATCGACTTGGTCCTGCTGCCATTCCTCAGCGGGCCTGAGAATTCCGTGTGGATCGTAGTGCTTCAAAATGTACTGTATGATAAAACCACTCTCGGCGAGCTTCAAAGTGGGCGAACGGTCTCCCTTGATGATCTCCAACACCGGGGCCTTTCCAAGTGGGTGAACATCGTAAAGTTCCTTTGGACCACGGAGGGTTTTGGGGTGACGGAGGTAGACCTTGACGTCGTAGTCCAACTCAAGGATCTCAAGGAGCCATATGAGTCTTTGTGCTCTGGAATCAGTGAGCCTGAGGTTAGTTAGTCCAAACAAAAGCTCCCGAATACATACCAATGTAATATGAATCTGTCGTGGGTCATGGTGAAAAGATCAAATAAAGATCAGGGTGGAAATAGCGATCAAGAAAAGATCTAGTGGAAATAGTCAAGAAAAGATAGTGGAAATAGTAGAACCAATCGTTTGTTTTCGTCTAACTTTTTTCGACCGCCTTGACAAATCTGTGGAGGTGATTTTGGTTATTTTAACCCGATGATATCGAGGCGATTGAGAGTCATATGATCGCCCCTCTTTATATACTGGGAATCACAACCAAGTAAATTCTAGAGTGTAATTAATGTGGGGAAAAAAATTACCGTACTAGGACATTTGTGCTCAATCAGGCATCTGTGTATAATTAAGACGATGCCAGTACCTAATTAGGCAGAAGTCATTTAAGTTTAGTTGTTAATGATGATGGGCTAGCATTAGTACGAGACAATGCTCAGAGTGAAGGGATTTTGGATTATACTTTGAGGCGTTGAAAATTTTGATTGATAGGTGTTGGAGTTTGTGTTAAGCGAGGAGCATCAATAGGAATTCCTGTAGATAAGCTGACACAAACATATTGGCGATGGACATAGTCGATTTATAGGACTAGAGTCAGATAGTCAGATAGTCAGATAGTCAGTGGCATAGTTGTGTAGTGCATTGATTCTGTAGTCTACGGTTCAGTAGTTCACTATATTCAGTAGTCTATTATTCAGTAGTCTATTATTCAGTAGTCTATTATTCAGTAGTCTATTCTATCAACTATTATTCAGTCACTATTAATCAGTCACTATTATTCATTACTATTATTCATTACTATTACGCATTACTATTATTCAGAGTCCAGTATTGAGTGTTCAATAGCTTAGCCCCTGATTACTTCAATCGGTCTTTAATCAAGTCTTTTCGTTTCTTGATAGATGTGACATGATGTGTGGGGAGGGGGGTGAATAAGCGTTGAGCATTTCCAGCACTCCTTTGTGGTTTAAAGAACTAAACATATTTACATGACATTTAAAGTTTAGGCCAGTTTAGGCCCGTGCACTTATTAGATGAGATGAAAAAGAAGGTCATTCCGTCTTTAGTGTCTGAAATGGTTTTTCTCATCAAGGGTTGTATGATCGAACATTTAACATCAAAAAGCTCTCAACTTAGACATACAGTTTTTTACGGTCATCCAATTGACTCAGTCCCAGCTCAATAGGGGTGGGTCTTGATTGTAATCTTGTAGAACTACGCAAAATCACTGATTACAAGTTAAGGTTATTCGATTTCATAACTATTTCTTCCTTCTCACACTCTTCTTCTGTTCTCGTAACTGACTCATCGATTATGTTTTCAGTCAATCCAGTCCTCAATTTAGTCTCCAATTTAGTCCCCAATTTGTTCCCAATTGTTAGTGCCATTTAGTTCCAAATTGTTAGTCCAAAATGTTAGTCCAAATTGTTAGTCCAAATTGTTAGTCCAATTTGTTAGTCCAATTTGTGCCCAATTTATCAGTACTTTTTCGCAACTTTTTCATCTCATCTCAAGATGGTCAAATCGTTGATTTTGGACGCCAGTCCTTTGATCACGTCGCCCGCAAGTGCTCTCCAGCAGCTTGCCAAGAACTTCTACACCACTCCCGGTGTCTACAATGAACTTAAAGACGAGCAGCTGAGAAACCAGCTTTTGATATGGGGGGATAGCCTCAAGATCAGACAGCCCAAACCGGAATTCATTACCAAGGTGCACAACTTTGCCAAGTTGACGGGTGATTCTACCGTCTTGTCCGTGAACGATATTCAGATCATTGCTTTGGCGTATGAAATCGAGGCAGAGTTGAATGGAGAGGATCGCTTGAGAACAAGTCCTGGTCAGCAGTTGTTTAAGCAGTCTGAGAGTAAGAAGAGTGAAGAGACAGTGAAGAGTGAGGAGAAGGGTGAGAAGGATACAGAGAAGAGTGAAGTGAAGAGTGAGAAGGAGGATAAGAAAGAGGAGGATAAGAATGAAGAACCTGAAGATGATGGATTCACTGTGGTGAATAAGCGTGTGCGAAAGACCCGTAAGCACTGGAGGGAAGATCATATAAAGAGAAGAGAAGAGAGAGAAAAGGAGCAAGAGAAGGAAAAAGAGGAAGTTCCTGAAGTTCCTGAGGTTCCTGAGGTTCCTGAGGTTTCTGAGGTTTCTGAGGTTTCTGGTGAGGCTACTGGTGAGGTTCTGTCTACTGAAGCTACTTCCAACTCTACTCCTGCCTCCGACTCTACTGAAGCTACCTCCGCTCTCTCTGCTGAATATGACGAAGATGAAGACGATGGAGATTGGATCACTCCCGAAAACCTTCAGGAAGAATTGTTGAAGGACAGCGGCGAGGCCCTCCAAGATAGCACGACCGAAAACGTGCCTGCACACGAAGAGGTGGCCTTTGCCACAGGTGACTTTGCGTGTCAGAACGTGGCGATGCAGATTGGTATTTCGCTCATGAACTACATGTCTGGTAAGCAAATCAAGAGGGTGAGAAACTACATGTACAGGTGCCATGCGTGCTTCAAGTTGACCCCCATCCCCAAGTCAGGTAAGCCCAAGCACTTTTGCCCCAAGTGCGGTGGTGCCACGCTCTTGAGATGTGCGGTTTCCATCGACCAGGAAACCGGTAAGATTACTCCACACCTCAAGTCCAACTTTGTGTGGATCAACAGAGGTAACAAGTACTCGTTACCATCGCCCCTTTCCAAGAATCAGACCAAGAGAGTGGGACAGGGAGGATACCAGCACAACAAGAATAACAGACACAAGGTGTTCCAGAACCCGGAGCTTTTGAGAGAGGACCAGAAGGAGTACGAGCAGGCTCTCAAGGACGAGGAGTGGCAGAGGAGGAAAAACGAAAAGGTGATGCAAGAGTGGATTGGGGGAGGGAGCGCAGATAACTATGTGTCGCCATTTGCAGTGGGGAATGCCCGTACGGGGGGAGTAAGAGTGAATAAGGGAAGGTATGCAAACTCTTCGAAGAAGAAGAGATAGAGAGGAGATGGTTTGAAAAGATGAGGGATGAGAAAGATGAGAAAGATGAGAAAGGTGAGAAAGATGAGAAAGATGAGAAAGAAGTAGGAATGATGAATGGATACAAGTTGGCATTGGGAAGTCGTTCACTGTTTATAGAATAATAAATCAAAGAATTAGCAAACATGTTTTTCGCTATCCACAACTACCCGTCGGAGTTGTTGGATGGGATCAACTGTATTTCTTTTTACATCTTTTTTACATCTTGAGATGCTTCAGTGTAGATAAAATGTCGTTGCCAGCAACGACATCTGTAGATAAACACTGTGATACTGTACTTCAAATGATGTAATTACTATTTCCCAATGTTGGGAGTACTATCTTTTACTATTAGCACATTTTGAAGTTTTTGTTGACTAGTTTGGTACCATTTGTACAATTTGTAGTACCCTACTATTTGTACTTTTTACTATTGTAGTGCCTATTTGTAGTACCCTATTTGTAGTACCTATTTGTACTATTTTGACCTCGTTTGACGTAATGATTCAGTACCACAAAAGCATTACGTAGTGAAAAACTTTGCTTGTAGTTCTAGCAATGTAACTATCGGTAGCATTGAACCACCACTGCTCCCTCGTAACTTGTCTACAAACATTCAGCATGCTCACATGTAACCATGGACGGCCCTAATTATAGAACCACCCCTGAAGTAGCACAAACGGTTGCTCTCTTGAAACAGATTTGTTCATCTAATGAAACATGAATGTGGTTAACGAAACAGAATTAATGAAACATTTCTCAAGCTTAAAGTGACGGCCTCGCTTAAAAGCTAAAGGGCTTTGCTATCAAATGCACACGGGACAAGGGTGTTTGATTACTCGAGGAATGCGACACAAAGCACTATTGCAATCAAAAAGACAACGGAGTAGAAATGAAAAAATGAAATAAAAATAGGATATCCCAGATTGGCGATTTTGGTGATTTGTTACCGCCTTAGTGTTTTACTTGTAGTTGTTGAATGTTGAATGTTTTGATGGTGATATCTCCAATTGACTCGTAGATTGACTCTTTCGTAGACTCTTGCGTAGACTCTTGCGTTGGGTGACTCATTCAGCCTTTCACTCGGGGCTATGTTACTTTTCTTCTTTCCAGTTGTATTTTGCTATTCTCTTTGTACTTTTTTGGGAGCCAGATTTTCTGCTGGATTGCTAGTAGAATCTCCACACCAGCACACGCCGCGCCACCATCAGTGCCGTTATCTGTTTTGGCTCCATCAATCTGATATTTGCGCCCCTGAAACTATCGATATTCACAGCCTGGAGTCTGTGCTCGCAACGTTTGTGTTCTTAAAGCGACAAAAATAGACAAAAAACCATAGCAAGTTTATGGCATGAGTCTAGCTAGTCAGGCTGCTGCATTGGCCGCCTTCAAGGCCAAGGAAGAGCCCAAGGTACCTCTTCGTATCAACACAGAGGTCCAGCGACAGGGTTCGGGCAAAAATACTCGGCCAAAGACTCCCACCCAAAGAGCCCCCGTGACAAAGACGTCGATACCCAATCTAAACGCCAAAAAGACAGTACCAAAGAAGGCGTCCGCCCCGAGACTCAACCCCGAGGTGCGAGAGAGCCCAAGAAAAGATGCGAGAGCAAAGGAGGAGGAAAGGAACGGCGTGAAGCAAGAGTCTAAGCTCAACTCGAACAATACAGAAGACTCGAAGTTAAAGTTGGATCCAAGACCAGCTGCCGAAAAGACACACTCAAGACAACCGAGTGCAGCTGATAAGAGAGTAACGGGGCATTTGAGACAGCCAAGTGCTAGAAGCGAGGCTGAGACTGGCAAAACACTAAAGAGAGTTGCTTCAGAAATACAACTCAAGGCAGTTGATTCAAAGCAACCGAAAAGTGAACAAATGAAGAGAGAAATTAAGGAGGCAAGGAGGAGTAATACAGACAGTGCTCTCAGAGAAGGGAAGGGTGACGTGATTAAGGAAACAAAGAGAAGTAACACAGCACCTGACTCACTCAAAGTTAATGGGAATGATAAACTAACAGTCGCATCCCAGGACAAATTCAGAAGTGAACACCTTAGACCTATAGACTTGAAGAGAAATAATACAGAGTTGCCAAGACTCAATACAAGCTCCGAGCTCAAGCGGACCAATACTGATCCAAAGTCTGTCAAGAAGATTGATCCAAAAAAACGTGGATCCAGACTCATAAACACCGCTGCCGCGGCTGGGAACGCCGCTGTGAATAATGCTCCAAGCACTCCAACCACAGGAATTGGTAAACCCATAGCAAAACCGAGACCGAGCTCAGATGCTTGCGCAGCTGCAAATACCTCTGCATCTTCGGCAAGACCGTCTTTGGATATCCCATCGGATCACGAAGACAAGAAGCGTCACTCCAGTTATGATCCAAAGGACATGATTGCTCAGGTCAAGCAGTCCATCAACTCAAGGGCAGCCCAAAGCAAGGCGGCAACCACGAAGAATAAGGCTGAAAATCAAAAGATGATCGACGGCATCAAGAAGAGTATTGATCTGAAGTACATCCTCACACCCAGCCCTGCATTACAGTCACTTGAAGATATAAGGCGTAACTCTGGAGAACTGGGGAGCTACTTCATTTCTAATCATTACGATAATGGGGTCTACAACCAGCCCTATCTTTCGAGTCACTATCTTCCAAATCACTACCTTTCTAACTCATATTCTTCTTTTGAGTCCGAGGCCCTGGAACACAGTCTGTCACCCAACGTTTCCACCCCAATGATTGTGGTGGGGCATCAGTTACCAGAGCCCCATAGACCTGATTCGAGGCTGGTGAGACTGGGGAGTAATGATAAGCTAGCAAGACTGGATCTCGATGAACAAAGACTGTTGAGGTCAAATGAACGCTTCTTGAAGGAGGATAGATATAATGAAGAGAAAACTTCTGAGGAAGAGAAGACTTCTGATGAAGACAAGCAAAACTCGCAAAACTCGCAAAACTCGCAAAACTCTCAAAATTCAGATGAATCCAGAATTAATTCTAGGCATAGTTCCAAGCCTGAGCTAGAAAAGTCTTATGGATCTGATATCGACAAGTCTGCTAGATACGACTACGATAAGAACTCCACCAGATCCGATCTTTCGAGACCAGATCTAGACAAGAGATATTCTAGAACAGATATAAGGCCTGACTTGGAAAAAACCTTGTCCAAGTCTGATATCTCCAGAACTGACCTCGATAAGTCGTACGCTCCTATTGGTAGAAAAACAAGCGACCTGGAGCAACTGGACTCTCGTCTGGTTAGACTGAACCTGAACGAAAAGCTCACCAAAGATAAGCTTCTACAGGGTTTCAATGATACACGTCTGATCAAACTGGGGAGACTGATCTCTGATAGTCTTTTCAAGTTTCCAGACTCCAAGGGTGCATTGTCTGACAATGAAGGGCTAGTGCCCAAGGGGCCATTGGATACGCTTGGGCAAACGCCTTCGTCGTCACAGGTTGCACGTAGTCAAGCTGTTTCGGGGTCTTCAGACGCACTTAGTGTGCTTCAGAAGACACCCATTCAAGACGTGAAGGCCAAGCCCAAACGTAAACCTCCGCCATTTGAAGAGAAGCTCAAGCTTCCCGCAAACAGACCATTTGACGATTCGTACACGAGTCCTCTTTTGTCGCCATTGATCCCACGGGACGACGTATCAAGCCTCAATGACCGTGCAAGTAGACGCTACGCAAGTCCAGCTAGTGACTACATTCTGAGTCGGTCACTGTTTGGAGACGATGTGAGCTATTTCACCGACGAAGACTTTGCTGAAAGACATCATGCAAAGGTCCAAAAGTCGCCTGCTCTTCATGACGGGAAGTTCCCACAGTATCCTGAGTTGAACGAAAAGATGACGGAGCACAAGTTGTTCAAGAGAAAACACAGGGCGAAAGGCAGTGTGGTGAATTTGGCCGACCTGGCTAACGAGGGTGGCGACGATTCCGACAGTTGCTTGGAAGATGTCAACCCCACAACGAGTGCAAACGAATTGATGGTGACCACCCCGGCTGCTCAGCCAGTTCACTTGAAGACCACGATGCGTAACACCAAGAAGCGGGACAAGAAGGCGTTTAACGAAAACAAGCCGTGGAAAAACCACAAGGAACTTTATTACATTGCTGAGCCAGAAAGAAAGCGGTACGAAGGAGTTTGGGTGAGTAACAGGGGTAAGTACCTCAGCAGCACGGTGACTAGAATCCACGGAATTGATTACGATAAGGTAAGTAACCCATCGTTGAATGAACAGGAAGAAGCATCTATGAAAGCCGCAAGGCTCTCGCTGAAAGCAAAGGCGATGGATGCGACTGCAGATGAACTGGAGTTCCACGGCTTGAAGCATGCGGAAATCAACGATTTGATGCATGGGGTAGTTGTACGGAGAGTTTGGAGGAGAAGCCGGCTCCCGTGTGAAACTTTGGAGCAGATTTGGAACTTGGTGGATTATAGAAAAGACGGAACGTTGAATAAACCCGAGTTTCTTGTGGGGATGTGGTTGGTGGATCAGTGTTTGTATGGAAGGAAGTTGCCCAAGAAGGTCAATGAGACTATCTGGGATAGTCTTGGTAGTATTGGTGTGAGTGTGGCTATAAAGAAGAAGAAGAGATGAAGGGGGGGTGGGAGCAGTATTGAGCAATGAAGATTGGCCGAATAGATGCGTAATGGCTGTGAAGGAGAAAGAACATGAGGAAGATAATGAGAAAAGAGATGAGAAAAGAGGTGAGAAAGTGACATGCGAGAAAGTGAGACGTGAGATGAAAGAGAGAAAGTGACTACTTGATGCTGGGGAATGGTCCAGGAGAAGCATAGACGACAATAGAAACGGGCTCAATAGAGCAATCAGGCATAATAGGGTATAGGGTGCTCTTACATGTAGCTCATTGTATAGAGGTATCGGAATAGAAGGGATTGGTATAAGGAAGTAGAAACCGAGTAGAGCGATTGGTTTTTCGACTCATAAAATAGAATTCCCAGAGCTACAAAAATTTCTCAGAGTTAAAAGATTAAACTGATTTCACTGAGCGACTGCAGACAATCCTGCATCAAGATTTGTAGACGTTTTACTTGTCCAGTGATAAGATACTAGGGAACCCAGGCACGATCAAACCCAGATCAATCGTACAAATGTAGAGAAGTAGGCGATCAAAAACGGAAGGAGCAGTGCTTAATACGTGGTATTTTCATCACGGGGATAATGAACGATGATTCATTGTATGCTTTTGTCCCACCATTCTCTGCACGCAATCTAGGAATAGCCTTCATCACTATAAGATCGCAACAAGCTCACTATAACTTTACCGCCTCACCACAAGCTCGCTACATATCCATAAATTTGTTTTATCTTTGTATGGTGTCTGAATGGTCAAACTGTGCGAATTGTTTGTCCTGTCACTTCTAACAAGTTTGAATGTTTTCGTTCTTTTTTTTGCATCCATATTTTCTTCACCATGAATCTTCTTGACATGCTATCCAACGATTCCCTTGGTATGTACCAAGAGGATGGCATTGAGGTTCTTGATAACGGATATACCAACGGGGATGCTGTGATTCAGCAACGGATGTTTCAACTCCCCACACTACTCTGCCCAATACAAACCGAGCTAAGTGACATAGCCATGCTGATATTTAGCAAGAACCTTCTTGAGGAGCGGCGCGCCAAAAGACTGCGCACCTCGATCAATGTATTGCTTGAAAGCAACGACGACCACAACTCGCAGGCGGTGTTTGAGGCCGTCACGCTCCTCTTTGAGCAGTTACGAACCATTACTCGACACCCAGCATTGCTTGTGGACCACTTTATTCCCAAGAAGCTATTGCTACAGCAGACCAACGAGCGAATGGTGAGCATGTCGGGAAACTTTCAGCTTTTCGACAGGCTAGTGGATAGCATCGTTGAAAGCAGAGGTAGACGAGTCAAGAAAAAGAACAATAAGAAGAAGGACAATAATAAAGACACTGATACAAATAGATTCTTTCTTCTTGTTGTGGCAGTCGACATCAAAGAGTTGGAGTTAATCGAAGGTCTCATCATTGGAAAGGATTTGAGCTACAACAATCTCTGTTCACCGAAATTGTATGAAGATAACCGAGTGGCTGACTCGCCCACTGTGGTCAACTTGGTCACTGCACACCACTTTTACAATAACTATGTTGCAATCCAGGAAAAAACAGGGAGCCCGTCGTACAATGCTGTGTTTTCGTTTGACTCGGCATTGGATCTCACGGCGCCCAGTACCGAATTCCTTCTTCAGGCCAACCCCAGAATGCCGGTCTTAGTGCCCAGGGCCCTCAATTCTATCGAGCACTTGATCTTGAGGAAACCACGGCCGTCCAATCTGTTTTATGCGTCGTCAGATGTAACGAGCCCTGTATTCCAGTGGAAATTGGGGATCCTCCATGATTTGGTCATGGAAGAACAAAAGCATTTCAACTCGGACACCTTTTTCTTGGATACTTATGGACGAAAGATGAATAAATTGCAGTCATGGCTTGATACAGGCAAGCTGTCCCAGTGGGCAGCTCAATTGATGGACTCGTTCTCAGCACAACCCAACTACATCCAGACCGACCTTGTGAAAAAACTAGAGAGTCTTGCTGGAATAAGGGAAATTGACTGTAGGGGATATAAGCCCGAGTTTACCAGGTTATGTTTTGAGAAGCTCGACTTTGTCGAGGCAGAAATTGACCGTATCAGGGAAGAAGAGTTGCCGTCTGTCCGTGCCAAAGAGAGCAAGCGCCAGAATGAGTTTGACGAGGAGGAAGATCGGATTGCAGCAAACTACCGGAAATTGCGCCGTCTAAATGAAGACGCCACGTTTATAGAGAACCGGGTTGGGCGTGTGGACTCCGATGCAAATAGAAGCATAGAGAGAAGAGACGAGTTGAAGGAGAAAGTGGACTTTATGAAGAGTGATCACCATCCGGAGGCAGTGGATATTGAGAAGCAAGTTGCATCGTTGGCACTGCTCCGGGAAGAATTAGATACACTCACGAAAGAATATGAGACGATGGAGACCGATAATAATGCATTGAGGTTAGAATACCAACTGAGCTTGGCAGAAGCAGTCAAGGTTCAGAGTGCATTGGATGAGGTGCAGAAACGCAATACAAAGTTGAAGCATAGACTCGAGGGACCTGGAATGCGGTCGCTACCTGCGTTGATAAGGAAGGAGGCGATACTGGACCTCGAGGTGGAGTTGAAGATTGTCAAGAATAACAACTCGTTCTTGTCCCTGTTTTTGAAAGACAGATTGGAGAAGGTGGCAAAGGATAGACACAGTGTGATGGAAGCGACGCAGAGTGGGTCGAATTCACGTCCAAGTAACCGAATAAGCAGGGCTTCAACGCCAATGTAACAACAACCTCACAATCGAGCGGAGCGAGTTTGGGATGTAAGGGGACTCTTGAGCGGATAAGCAAATACGAATGGTCATAGTCATGATACGATCATAGAACAGTCATGCGAATGGACATGCGAATTGTCATACAAATGGTCATAATCATCACATTGACAAAAACAGGAAAGGCCTAACGATGACAGAAATGAACAAAAACACTGACCATCTCGATCTGCGAACAAGCGATCAACAAGATTCCAGGAAGAGGGACATAGAATTACCAATAAATATTCAGGATGAGGAACCGATTATGTAAGAGTAAGCCAAATCAATATTACCATTTAATAAGCTTGAGACTTGTTTACTACGTGTCCCAGTCATTAGTGGATAAAGTCACTTTGTACCAATAAATAGAAATACTGTAAGGTAGCTTTATTAAGGTCAAATCACAACTTTTATCATAGTTTCGACAAAAATTTAGAGAATTGGAAAACTAACAAACCAGAAGGGGCTGAAAACCGAAGCGCAAAATTTCCCCATGTTAAATCATGACATGAAAAACGTGATTAGTTACGTTGCCCTGGGAATTGTAATTACTTCCATTTCCAGCATAGTACTTGTAATTGGGTGCTTGTTTCGTTCACTTGATTGAACACCCAAAATCTACGGGAAGCTTGAACTTCTTCGGCGTATCTATAAAATCAACATGATTAAATTCTAGCGAACAATCGCTTCAATTGTTAAATTGTTCGAATTGTTGCACAAGAGCGTTTCACTCAATTGTTGTATATTCCGACTTCTCCGCTGGGAGACCCGGACAAAAAAGAATATCCACTAATTACCTACATACGATGGAGGCTGACGAATTGGTGAGGCAATTGAAAAGCTATGCGGCAGAATATGACCGCTACGTGAACCCCCACCAGCTTGGGTATCCGTACAATGTTTTATTTGCAATTCGTGAGCTAGTATTTGTGCTTTTTGTGCTCAACTATGCTGGAACCACCCTTCGCTACGTTTATGGATACGGGATCTTTGGTTCCTTTAAGATTCTTTGGAACAAAATCAGCAAAACAGCGTTCCGGGCATTTCTTCTGTTGCCCCCCGTTAAGAAAAAGGTTGATGAGGAAATAGCGAGCACCATCACCAAAGTCCAGACCCTGATTGCCAAAAATGACGAGCAATTGCTCCAATTCCCCACACTACCAGACGCTGGGTTATCGATCGAAGATGTGACGTTGGAATTGGACAAGCTCCAGCAACTTGAGCACACTGATTGGCAGGGTGGTTTGGTTAGTGGAGCAGTGTACCATGGAGGTGATGATCTTCTCAAGTTACAATCCGAGGCATATCACAAGTATGCAGTGGCGAATCAGCTTCATCCTGATGTCTTCCCAGGGGTACGTAAAATGGAGTCTGAAGTCGTTAGTATGGTATTGGATATCTTTAATGGCCCTAAGGGGAGCTGTGGAGTAACATCATCGGGAGGCACAGAATCTCTTTTATTGGCGGGATTGGCAGCTCGTGAATACGGCAGAAAGTACAAGGGGATCCGGAATCCCGAAATCATTGCGCCTGTTACTGTTCATGCTGGTATTGACAAGGCTTGTACTTACTTTGGTATGACATTGCACAAGGTTGACGTGGACCCCAAAACGTACAAGGTTGATGTCGCAAAGATGCGGAGGCTTATCAATGGTAATACGGTATTGTTGGTTGGTTCTGCTCCCAATTTCCCACACGGTATCATTGACGATATTCCTGCACTTTCCAAGTTGGCTGTCAAGTACAAGATCCCATTGCATGTGGATGCGTGTTTGGGTTCGTTTATTGTTTCGTTTTTGGAAAGGTCCGGGGTCCATGGTCATAAGGAAATTCCACTCTTTGACTTTAGGCTTCCTGGAGTTACTCTGATTTCTTGTGACACCCACAAGTACGGGTTTGCACCCAAGGGGTCGCTGATTATAATGTACAGAAACGCAAAATTGAGAGAGTGTCAGTACTACGTTGCGACTGATTGGACCGGAGGGTTGTACGGCTCGCCAACCTTGGCGGGCAGTCGCCCAGGTGCACTCATGGTGGGATGTTGGGCCACTTTGGTGAGCATAGGAAAGGATGGCTATGCCCAGATGTGTGGAGATATAGTTTCTGCTGCAATGAAGTTTAAGGATTCACTCGCTAAGATTGAGCATATAGAGTTGATTGGCGACCCCATTGGATCGGTCGTTGCTTTCAAGGCGAAGGAAGGGGCCCCCATCAACATCTACGAGTTGGGCGATGTTTTGAGTGCAAAGGGATGGCATTTCCTGGCATTACAGAGACCTGCGGCGTTGCATTTTGCATTTACAAAGTTGTCTGTGCCAGTCGTGGATAAGATGATTTCAGACCTTGGCGACAGCGTGGACGAACTCGCACGCAAGGCAGAGAATGAGCCAAATAGGAAAATGGATAGTGATATGGCTGCATTCTACGGAGTTGCAGGAAGTGTCAAGACGACTGGAATAGCAGATAGGGTGATTGTTGGTTTCTTGGATGGAATGTACAAGTTGGATTGATCGATGTCATCGCATTGGTTAGAGGAGTACAGAAAATATTGGGAATACTAGGAAGTAAACGGAAATTTGCTGTTTCGTAAAGCGTAGTAGTGCTTGCCAGTTGAGTCATTACCCATTGTGTCATCAGTCATTGTGTCACTAAAAAGTATTTGGAGAACCCAAAAGTATACCGAAAGTACCAAAGACTACCCAAAAGACCACCCAAAAGACTACCCAAAAGACTTGTAAAAATCCTCGGCACTTCAAGTCGGTAATCTACCCTGATGACCATGTAACTCGTTCTATTTAAAAAATATCAGCCTTTTTGAGGGATGTCTCTTTACTTATTCCTCCTCACTACAATCGATCTAATCGTTGTCATGTAAAACGTACTAAACACAAACCCACCAGAAGATAACACGAAAGGAACACTAACAAGGGCCTCACAAACCTCACAAAAGAAAGTAAGCCCAACAGGCCCAGGTTCTAGAGCGCCTTGTCTTTTTAACTTGGAACTCTCTTTATACTTTTGCGCTTTTCTTTTCGTCGTTATCTTTGTCCCATATTCCCAAACAGGCAATGACTCTTCTTTGCCGCGCTGTGCCATTTTTTATCTCCACACATCTCTTTTTTATTTACCAATGATTACTTGTGAAGGCGCCAACCACGCGTCCAGGTTCTTTAGCACGTTATCGTGCGGAAGTTGGATATTTGCCCAGTTACCACAGATTATACAAAACTACCAGTCAAAGTCGGCAGAAGGCATATCGCCGTCTTTCCTACTCCTTTGGTTCCTAGGCGATTTCCTCAGTTTCACCAGCTGCCTCGTGAACGGGGATGTGGTCTTGGGATTTCAACTATACCTCAGCATCTTTTTCCTATGCAACGATATAACGTTGTGCTGTCAATACTACTACTATAACAGCGTGTACCCCCGTACTTTGGGGTTCGATACATTCGAAGACTCCTCGGTTGCCCAAGCTACTGACATAGACATCTACCCGGCCTCTGAGGCCATTCATATTAGAAACCACGACAAAAGTGCTCCGCAGTCTCCCGGTTCGAGTTACGACTCAATGGGGAGCAGTCCCAGATCTCTGGGTGTTGCGTCGAAAGCTGCCTTCGCAGTTGCAATGAACTCGGCAACTACAGAGGCCAAGGTGTTGGTGAAGGCATCGTGTAAAGAGAAAGCAAACACCGCGGGCTCCACAATCCATGGCGTTTTAAGTAAGATCTCATCGTATGGAAATATGATGGGGGCTGCAGGTACTGTGTGGAATAAGCGCCGAGATGTAACGGCACACCGTGACTGGGGGCTTTTTTTGGCATGGTCGTGCACGTTGGTCTATGTTGCGTCAAGGTGTCCTCAGTTATACAAGAACTACAAGAGGAAATCAGTTGAGGGAATCTCACCTATACTTTTTGGGGCTGCGCTTATGGGAAATCTCGGGTACACCTTGTCGATCATCACATCTTGTGAATTTATCCTTGGCGAGAACCCAGAGGAGTTTCTCTGGAGAGAGTTGCCTTATATTGTTGGCAGTTCTGGAACAATAGTTTTTGACGCGTTGTACTTTTACCAGAAAAGGTTATACAGAGATGCTGGACGGAATACCTTGGAGATGGAGTTGGAGTGAGTGAATAAGGAGGGATTGGGAGGTTTTAAGGTGAGGAGGTATTTGGGAAGTATTGGGAGTATTGAGGAGCAGAGAGGTTGAGGAAGAGAGGTTGAGGAAGAGAGGAGGTAGAATTATTAGAGGTGAGAATCATTAGAGGTGAGCATTAGAGAGTTCGAAAACACGACTATAGCAATCAGATGGAAATCCAATTACAAGTTTCATATACTGAATAACACCGCAAGAAACTTGGTGTTGCGTTAATTTACTATTTATAAGGCGACGACATTAATATGCAAAGAAGCATATCGAGCGATTTAATAGAACATTGGTTGAAGACTAGCGTCGAAACATAGAGAATAAAGGTTTTATTTACGTGAGTTCAAGAGAGTGAAATCGCTCTAGACGAAGTAGAGAGATAGAGGAAAATGTAGATGCGGTGGAGATGGAATAAAAATCTCCAAAACATTTGTAATCAAAGGCGTAATCGAAGAAGTGGAGATCGTGAATATCACTTTGTTCGCTTTATTCACAATAGAAAGTATGGTGACCAAAAAGAGGAGCTTGTTTGAACAGTATTTTCTACTCCATTTTTTTATCTTTTTCTTCAGCGATTTCCATATCGGTCTGGTATTTTCACCTTTTCACCATGCATCGACTAGCCAGGCGACGGATGTCTCCTGAGCCATTCTTGACTTCTCGAATAAATGTGCGATATGCACTGGCCATGAGAATCAAGTTACGAAAGTCTCCTTTCACTAGCCATGAGACCAACTACCTAGCATTACCTGAAGAAACGTTCCCCAACCCGCTCTTTTCGATGACCACAGCACAAATCCTAAAGCTCAAGAATAACGAATATCTGCATTTGACCCACATCCCATACCGGTCTCCCGAGGAGCAATCATTTTTCTGTCAGAACTTGATTGAAATCCTCGATGCTCACATTATAGATGATCCAAAAAAGTGTGCTTTTTTGATCCAGGGCATCAAGGACGAGATATTGAAGGAAGAGGTGTCGAATGCCATCACCCGAAAGTTTGAGGGGAATAATGTAAAGCTTTCGATCTACGAGTATATCAAAGAACCCGGTTCAGACGAGTTCAGGAACTTGTTCATCGAGAACATCCGTGGAATCAGCAAGTTGCCCGAGCAGCGAGAAGTTGCTTTGAGCAGCTACTTGAGGACCCTTGTGCTAACTGGAATAATGAACTCAAAAAATCCAATCTTGTTGAATCCAACTACTTACCTGGTTCTCATTTCAATGACACCCACATCGAAGTTCCATATTTTGTACCTGTGTCTCTTCCACATCAATGTACAGACAAAGGACGTGAGAAGGATCGAGCGACTCAAGAAAACCTTGAATAATGGATCTCCATTGGAGAGGTTCGTTATGAGAACAGGTTGGATGGAACCAAAATGGCACGAGACCGTAACCACAAAGTTCCTGGAGGATCACAGAAAGCAAATGGTGAGCTTTTTCACTATAACGGACTTGAAGGTGTTATCAGAGTCTTTCATCAAAAGTAAAGATATCGTGAACGCAAATCTTTACTTGAACCTTCTTGTGAGTAAGTTGGAGTACAAGACAATTGATGCAGGTAAAGAACACAAGGACAATACTCGAAAGTTTTTGGGAGATACAAACTTGGCTGCAGATGTCTACGCAATAATAGAAGTGGCAATGCAGTACTTTATGACTTTCAAGAGTCCTACTAGTTGCCTCAAGATTCTCAAGTACATGAATAAAACCAATTTGAAGGTGAATTTTAGGGTGCTTTTGGTAATGATCAAGAACTTGAGCAGACAAAACCATTTTGAAGAGGCACTCATGACAATAAATAGTATCCCCTTAGAGGCTTTGACGAGGAAAGATAGAAACGCATTAGCAGAGGAAATCTTGGTATTGGTGAAGAAACAATTTCCAAACATACCCAAGGTCATGGTGGGATACATTGCTGCAATTATGGGAGATGATGCCTTGAAAACTTTAAACGATTTGAAGTTGTTGAGTATAACTCATGGCAATGGGCAGATTGGTGAAATACACCTGTTGGGTCAAATTCAAAAGGCAAACATAGATGAAAGACTCACGGGGTTTGGTTTCAGCGCGAATTCTCTCGCAAACTACTACGAACTTGTTTTTCATACTTTGGGAGATGAACTCACTGTGCAAGTGATAATGGATCTCTTCGAAAGTTACATGAAGGTTGCAAAAGTTTCCGGTTTCATAGAGGAGAACATACCTGGTAAGAAGAATTCAAGCCTGAAGAAGGATCCTGAAAAAGACGAAAAGAAAGAAAAGGACGAAAAGAAAGAAAAAGGCCTTTGCACGCTACCAATCAACGACCGAGTGGTGTACCACATGATAAATTTCTTGCTCAGGAAAAATCCAGGATCACTAGACTTTGATTTGCACGAGTCCAAAGATCGACTCATTACAGCAAAGCACATATTCACCGAGTTCACTAAAGAGTTTAAACTCCCTCGTAATGCGATTTCCTCATCGACAATAGATTTATTGATTTACTCGAGTTTGGTGACACACAAGGACTTTTCATTTGCAGCAGAAACCATCAGGTTCTCACGCGTGGCCCATGTACCATTCACATTCAATCAAATATACCCTTTCATCCAATACCATTATGCAAGAGGTGAATACGAAAGGGCCCATATATGGTACAAAGAGCTCGTGAAACACGCTGTGGCTGCAACTGCGGCACCTGCAAAGGACTTGTTCAAGATTGCACGTGAGCTCAATTGGGAAGTGAGTGGGTTTGTGTTTAAGAAAATGCGTACTCGAAAGAATCAGAAAGCAAGAAGGGAAGCGGAGAACGTAAGGATGGATTCACTTTCGTTCTTCAATGACATGGACAAAGAGACCGATATAGATGAAGAGGAGAGGAGTATGGTTACGAATGACTTGATAAAGGGAGGAAACATCGACCCCGATTTTGTGACAGACTTGCAGTCAATTCTATACACAAATGAGAAGATGAGGTGATAAGGAAGGAATGAATTCATCAGAAAGATGGTTCCATGAAGATGGTTACCGTAAAAGGCCAGAGAAGGCTCCAAAACGGTATGGCAAAGCAAATTATCAATTGAGATGACACGAAATAATGAGTAATGTATATAGACATAGAGTGCAAAGCACAAACCAATTATTTAATGTACACTATTGGACTGCACTAATCTTGTGATAGAAAATTCTGTAGAGGAGAATCCGATGCTTTCTATAGAAAAAAAGAAGAATGAGTCTTTAAAAAATTGAATTCTCTAGAATTCTCGTGACGTTGGAAACTCTTCAGAAATACTCTCTTAAGAACACCATCTTGGTATTACTCTCAGGATTTCTCTCAGGAATACTCTACATTTTCCATTGCGGCTGCAAATTTCCCCAGTCATTTGTTTCTCACGCGAAACTAAAAAACAAAAACAAAACAAAGCTCATTGAGTAGCAGGAATTAGCGCGCCATTAGGGACTGGGAATTCGCTCACAACACCGAAAGTCACCATAAGAAGACCTGGAACCCATGTTAATCCAATGAACTCCGAATCAACCCGCCAAGATCCGTCGATACTGGACATTTACCAAGACCCGTCCAACATTTTGTTGTGGCAGAAACAAGTGTGCGATGGAAAGGAGATAAATGGGGAGGACAAGTTCGACAGCATAACGTCCAACATATCTGAAACCATCAATGAACTCACAGAAGTATACACGCTGATAGGATACTCAGCAGATGAAATTGCTATCAAAAAATCCGAGGTCTTCGTAATGATTGAAGATACGATAAAGAACTTTGCCAACAATTTGAACCAAGAGAAGGAGAACATAGAATGCGACTGTAAGTGGCTACGGCATAGTATACAGATGGTGCTCTCGATCATCGGAGACAATGACTGCTCCAAGAACTTGAGGAATTATGACCGTGGATTAGTTGTGGAGGACTCGACATTGTGCCTTTTGGGGTACCGTGAACTAGTTGAGCAAGAAAGTGACATGTTAGACTCAGGCTCCGAATCGTCTTTTGATCGACCGCCACTTAAAAGCGCAGAGGAGTTGTCGTTACTAGAGCTCAAGAACAAACTCGACCACATTTTTCTACAGAGTCTAAAAACTTTTTCAGGCACTCTTGAAAAATTGTCTACTCTTGCCTTGGAATACTGGGAAAACAACGAGCTCATTGGAGATTTTTGCTCGAGTGAAGAAGTGATTGACATTTTGAAGTCTCTCCCAACAAAAGACGAAGCAAGACATTATCTCAAGCTATTGGAGAACTTTAACAAGTTGGTAAAGAGTAAGAAACTTGGAAAAGACATTGAAATACCCCAGAATGGCTTACAAATGAGCCAAAGACCTCATGGATTAAATGGGTCTGAAGAGCCAACACACCATCCATTGCGAGCAATAGCGGAAGAGCTAGTTCAAGTAGTGACCAATCTTAAATTTTCTAAAATAACACTGGAAACCCTATTGGTGATTCAAGAAGAAAATAACATGTGCGCAAAGCAGGTGGAAATACGACAGGAGCAGGTGAAGGAACTTGTTACGAATTGCATAGAAATGATAGAATCACTACAATTATCTGAATCACAACTCATAGACTTGCAAAGGCAATTCGATTCACTGGACTCGGTACCCAATGATACGGTGACAACAGATGGATATTTTGACTTTGAAACTTTGCGGTTCATTCGGGCCAACCCCAACAATTTTGGCTTGAACGATGATAATTTGTCATACTTGGATAAGTTTGCAGAATTCTTAAGGAAACGGAGAGATGCCAAACAGAGGAAATACGATACATACCTCGCCTCGTGCACTGAGCTCTGGGAAAAATTGGGAGAAACACCGGAGTACGTCCAGATGTTTCTTGCTGCTAACAATTCTTTGAGTGAGGTTTCGCTTTTAAACTTTAAGTTGGAATTGAACAAGCTTTACATGAAACGGTCCGAGTTCATCGAGTCTTTCATATCGGGGGTCAGAGAGTCCATTGAAAAGTTATGGGATCAAATGCATTACTCTGACGAGCAGAGAAGATCGTTCAAGTACTTCAAGTACGATGCAAGGATTGATACTACTGATAAAGAGGTTGTGCTTTCAGAGCATGAAGACGAACTCAAGAGGCTTAAAGAGGATTACGCGAAGCTTGAACCTGTACTCACCCTCTGGAACGGAGTAAAGGAGCTATTACAAGATCAAGCATTTTTGCGAGAATCATCCAAAAACTCTTCAAGGTTGTTGAGTAAAAACTCATGCAAGATATTGCTCAACGAGGAGCGCATTCGCAAGAAAATCATCAAGAATTTGCCCAAACAAGTTGCTAACTTGAAAAGTGAGGCGATGAAGTATAACATGTCCTCAAGTAGACCTATATGCATCGACGGTGAAGATCTTTTGGAGAAAGTATCGGAAATTGAATCCGAGCATAACATACGAGGTACACGGCAAAGACCCCAATCCAATGGAAGTGATTCGAGCGCGCACACTTCGTCAACCTCTCAACGCTCACCAAGGAAAGGACAAGAAAACAAAGAAAACATGAACGGCAAAGGAGATTCTCCTTCCAAGTTTACAAGCAAAAGGCAGGCCACAAACAACACCAAACTGTCTTTACACGCATCTCCTTCGAGATTGCCTTTGAGAACCTCGCCCAATAAGATTTCATCCCGGCTCAACATTCCTCGTTCAGCTCAGTTAAAAGATCGTACGCGGCCCACTTTGAGGGCATCGAACTCGCTGCTATTGCCGAAATCCGACTCCAAGCACAGAACATTAGAGCGCCTGCGAAAAAGCCTTCAGTTGCAACCGCTTCATTCTCCATTAGTGAGTACTGATAGTGCAACACGAATATCGCCATTACGTGCCATGAAGATGAATACACACGACTCAAATCTGGGAGGTACATCTTTTCTTTCTCTGGGCAAGGAGAACTCGAGTCCAATGAACCGCTCAAACATGACTGCGAAGGATTCCAGTCCGCTAAAATCGTTAGGGAACTGGGAAAATCTTTCTCCGGTACGCAAATCCGAAGATAAGATCTTTGTGCCAACATCTAGACGGGCAAGTATTAATACGTGTGATAGCTCCACATTAGTTGGTGATGATTATCAAATTTGGCGCGATGAACGCATTCAACAGTATAATAACCAGTAAATCAAAGGGCAAGTTATAGAGTGACTATTTATAATACAATTGAGATAGTAATTACCGTATTTATAAACTAGATAGCCATACATACAATTCAGGGGGAATTTAAAGGCTATACGTCACCCATGTAGCTATGGAGAAACCTACAATATGTACATATTTAATCAGCATGCATTATTAAAAAGCAATGGACAACAAAGAAGTGCGGTCTTTGTAGCTGCCATTCTATTTAGCGGAAACAATCATTTCACCAAAATGGCTGTTCATGTAACAGCAAATAAATTAGGCTATCAATAGAGTACAAAGTAAGCAGCCTCCATCGGGCTCATCTTGTTTAAATAGCCGACTTTGGGCTTGGAGAAGCGTGAGGTTGCACTGGAGCTTCATCCTCATCCTCGTCTTCATCATCTTCATCGTCTTCAACTTCATCATCATCGTCTTCATCCTCATCATCGTCATCTATCACGCAACTATTGTTCTTATCATCATTCTCATCATCATCGTCGTCATCCTCCTCTTCTGGGTACCCACCCAATTTGAGAACTATCTTGTTGACAATTTCATTATAGTCCATCATACCGCCCATTCCGATATCACCATAGCTGCCCACCACCTTCTCAACAGGCTTCAAGATTTCGATCCAAGGCATCTCTTCTTGAATTAAACGCAACTGCCTTTTGGTGGTGATGGCATTGTAGGCGTAGCTCACCATAGCGGGTGCCAACAATATAGGGTATGAGGTGTTCCATGCACGAATGACATTGGTTAACAAGTTGTCGCACAAACCAAGTGCAATCTTGGACAAAGTATTTGCAGTCAATGGCGAAACAATGAGGATATCTGCCCAACGACGCAATTCTATATGCAAAACAGGATCCAGCCTGCTTTTCCAAGTTTGCCATTCGTCAGCATCTCTCCATATCCTCACTTTTTTCACTTGTTCCAAATGGTGCAATGCTTCCTGAGAAACAAAGTGCTCGCTTGCGCTCGTGAGTATGAGTTGGATGGAAATCTTGTCGCCGTACACTTCAATCAACTTACCAATAATAAGCTTTATCTTTGTCGTGGACAAGGCACCACACACTCCCATCAACACGTGGAACTTACCATCGTCTTGGGGCAACCGTGGGTCGATGTTTGCATTTTGTTCACCATGATCAATGGGGGACAGGCCATCCTTCAAACCCGAGGAGGGTAACTTGGGGCTTGGTTTGTTGCTGAATGCAACGTCGGAATTGTTGGCGCTACTGTTCTGGGTATTCAAGGTGGAGTCAATCCCCACGGACGTGAACTTTTCCGGGTGAATGAGGTCGGGAGTCTTGATTTTGGTGGAGGTGGAGTTTGGAATATGTGGAGGAACAATTGTTGCGCCCAACTCGGAGCCACTATTTGAAGCACTACGAGATCTCATTTTGACGCCCTTCACGGTTTCGTCTATATAAAAGTGGGCATGAACCGAGGGCGATTTGTGGTGGTGGGGAGTATTGGATTGATTTGTTGCCGAATCCGTGAGTTGCTGCATATTGTTATTTGGAACTACTGGGCTTGGGGTTGCTAATATTGAGTGGCTCTCTTCTTTCGCGCCCTTTTCTTGAAGCAAAGCTCCACCCGCTGGGATAGTTTCTCTTTGGTGGTGGTTTGTAGGGGTTGAAGTGGTTGACGGGACTTTTGGATTCTGGCGCACATTTGCGTTTGAACTGTTCGTCAAGATTGGGGGTGGACTTGGACACCTCAAGTTTGAAATGGCCAACACAGACGGTGGGATCTCCTCAACGGGAGCTTCCGTATCTGGGGTGTATGCTGGGGCGAGTTTAGTTTCGCTTTCTTCTTTATGCGCCATGGTAGAGTGTCGTTGTTCTCGTGAGTTGAGACCGATTACTAATTCCCTGATTGAATTATATCCCAGTAATAATAAATTTCAGCACGTTATGCTATCACGCCGCTGATGGACAATGAATTGGTCGCTTAATTGTAGTGTTGCGCTCGAATAGTTTGCCAAATTTTAGTGGAAATATTGTTCCCTTTGTTTTTTTCGGCTCCAACACGTGAATCAAGAATCGTGTGACAACCAAATGAGGGTGACTGGGAGCAAAGTGTGGTTACAGTGTGATGGCGATGATGCTACATAGTCATGGCGTTTCGTACAGTAGTCACGTTAATTATCCCAAAAAATCCCATTACAGCCATCGTGGAATTATGAGCCACTAGACGGTGGATTTTCTGGAAGACAAATCAGGGGAGAATCTGGTTCCTGGAATCGGATAATTTTTTGTAACAATTCAGACTTTTTCAGTGTTGGCAGATTAGAGTTCGAGACCCTGAAAGTGTTGGGCATTCGATTAAAGGGTGAGTATCCAGTTGATTCTAGAAGATAAAAAGGTGGGGAGTAAAACTGCAAAAAACATGAAATATCATATTCCAACATTACATACACAAACGAAGGCTCAACGATGCAAAGTGCAATCCGGCCTGCAATCTGCCAAAGTAAAATCCTTCCAACGATGTAATTCTACATTATCGAACAAGTGAAAAACGGTGAAACTGCAAAAGGCAGTAAAAGATGACAGGACGAAACCTGCAAAATGGCCTCCCGACGCTAATGTGCAGTACTTAAACCGCAAATAAATCAGCCACTGGGGGTAAACTTGTAAATTGAGGGAGTCTTGGAGTGCAGCTAGTTTCACAGTTGGTTGCTTGTTTCAAGTTCAAACTAAGTCACACCAGTCACTTTAATCATCACTTTAATCATCACCATATTTTTTTGGAGGCTGTGAAGAGTGGTATCTGGTCATCTAAATTTGTGGGCGTCCCATGACCACTGGTCTTGATCATTTTAAATCTTTTCTGGAATAGGAATTTCTTTGAATGACTTGATGTTCGATTACATCGGATACATCGTCACATCGATCACATCTCTAGAGCATGCATTGACACATCATCCGATGATTTGCGCAACATTCACTGACAATATTTTTCCAATTACTAATTATTTAGGACGTTTGCAAGCAATTATGACCATATTATTTATCGTTATCGGTCATCGTCTTTCAAAATAGTCATCTATTCTTGTTCAGTTTCTGTTCAGTTTCTGTTCAGTTTCTGTTCAGGTTCTGTTCAGGTTCTGTTCAGGTTCTGTTCAGTTTCTGTTCCTGATCAATTTCTGTTACTTTTACTTCAATTTCTGTTCCTTTTAGTTCAGTTTCTGTTTGTCTTCTGTTAATTTATGTTAACTTTGTATTCTGTTCTGTCTCTGTTTCTGTGTTCCGTTCCCCTTTTCGCACCTATACTTCCATCCTTCCTCGAATTCAACCCCACAATTTTCCCACTTCACCCTTCCAATCCCACCTTTCTCGTCCAATTCCCTACATTCCATAGTACCTGTTCAATTTCCACGTTCCACCTTCCTCCCATTTTGCGGCCTCTCCAACCGGTATTAAAGATATACTTTTATGGTACAACCTACAAAAGCTCTTCAACTTTCCCTCCAACTCTCTTTGCAACCCTCTTTCCAACTCTCTTTCCAACGCTCTTTCCAACTTCATTCCAAATTTCGTTCCAACTTTCCTTCAACTCGTTCTCCTCTCAACATCCCTTCAACTCGCTCCCCCTTTATCACCCCCTCCAATTCGTTCAGCTCGATTTCAAATTTTATGACGTCAAGCACTTCCTTTGTGTCAATGTCTATGTCATTTCAGGTGGACCATGGCACAAACTGATTGGTATCCTTGCTGTGGATCATAACATGGTTATTCTTGTATGAATTTTATTATTGTGAAAATTACGTCAGTGTTCCTCAGTTCTTTCAGATGCACTTGGTCTTGTGTCAAGAGATGAATTTCTCTGCAAACCATTGAAATTTCAAAAAAACAAACTCACAGCATTGGATGTACCCCGTGGTTATGACACACGTAGATCCGCTTGCCAGCATAGTTTCGTCCCGCATGATTTCCCAGTAATTATCTCTAAACATTTCAGGGTAACTTTCAGCCGAATGAAAACCACTCCAACCTAATAGATCAAAGCAATGCACCCAGCACAAAGTATAAATGCAAAAAATAAATCATGGATCCATTAAAAAATAGTCGAAATAATATTTGTAGTACAAACAAATCTCCAGATGCTTGTAGTACAATCCCACACCTCAACAATAGAGAAGAATTAAGCGAAGCGAGATTGTCGGCAAGTTTAATCTTAAAGGAAGGACTTTTGAGGGAGAAAATTTTTCCTCTGTGGTGACTTTAGAAAAAATAACTACATTCCTCAAATTTCAGACACTACCAAGTCAATGATTAATGTCACCAGAGGAGATCAACAAGTATTTGAACAAAGAAATGTTTGAAGAACGGAAGTTATTGAAGAAAGAAGTATTTGCTAGCAAATACTCTTTGTCGGAGAAGAATTACGTTCCATGATTCCTAGATCTATGGTCTCTGGGTCCAATGGTTCAATTGTTCCTAAGGTTCCAGATTCCTACGGTTCTTATGATTCCTCATTCCTATGGTTCCTATGATGCCAGATTCCTATGGTTTCTATGGCTCCTCATCCCTGATACCCGATTCCTGATACCTGTCTACACTCAATATATTCCATGATTTCCTATTTACCAAATCCAACTGGAGAGAAAATACTTATTACATTATTAGTGCAAGATCCTTTTGAACCTTTTGATCGTAACGGAACATTCCTTGAACAAGCCAATTATTGGCACATTCCAAGCCGTTCTTTGAACAAATTACATTTAATGACAAAGGGCCTGAAAGACTTACAATAAGCTTTAGACCAAAAATAGTAGAGGGCCTCTACTTCAAAAATGGCTAGCCTTAGCAAGGAACTCTGTCAGAGCTCCTATTATTTTCTTGCTAAAACTGCCTTGGTTTGCCTAACCACTTGGCTGGCCAGTACCTTGAATGGAGACATTTGTCCCAAATGATGCAGGTTGAAAACCCTATTAATGAAGGCACAGGCAGGAAATAAAGCAGCTTGATTTGACCACATTAGGAGTTGATCATAACAATCAAGATCTAAGTTGATCAAAACAATCAAGATCGTTGATCATTCTCAACAAAGTTGATTCTCATCAATCAAAGTTGATTCTCATCAAAGTTGATTCTCATCATAATCATAAAATTGGTTAGTCCAACTTTCATTCTCTCATTGGTCATCCTTATGCTTTCAACACAATTCTTATCTTGGTTGTTCATTTTCATCACTGTGGAATCTTTACCTTCTTTTTTCTGTAAAGATCTATTTTTGTCGCAGTAATTCTTTTTTTTTCAGTTCCTGCTTTTTCTTTATTGTTGCTGCTTCTTGACATCCTTGTTCCTGCTTCTCCTTGCTATCTTTATTGTTTTTTTTTCGATTTTGTGTAATAATGAATGTGTTGTCTGTAACAACACTTTTTTTTGAAGAAATTGGGCATGTTCTGAGCATGCAATGAATACTGTTAAGCCAGCCCCTTATCCTTGGAGTTGCTGGAATTCGTGAATCCCTTCCTGGAAAAAAAACTTTGTTTCGTTGACCTTAGTAATCAACAAATAAGAGTATTCACTAAAATTAGCAAAAGAAGGATGTAATCAACATTAGTAATCACATTCAATGACATTCAATGTAATCACATTCAGTGTATCACATTCAGTGCACATTAACCTCCTTTGCTTCAATTTGGCTACTTGGTTGCCAAATTCTCAAAAGTCGAGGCCAAATCCCTCGCCTTTTCGTCATCACTCAAAACCTTTTGCCCATTTCTGAAGCGAATTTCCTCTGGCGTTGTCTTCTTTTCACTTTTTGCCAAAGGCATATTCTCTGCTGTAATGCTCATTGCGGTCGTTGGCCTTTTGAATGTATTTATAGGTGCGTAGTTGAACGGCTGCACCATATAGGGATGCATGAATTCGTCTCCATAGTACAACTTCTGGTGGTACTGGTTGCGTTCAAATGCCATGTAATTAATCATTTGCTGCGAGTACCTGTTGTAGATCATTTGATCCAACTTGGCCTGCGCGCTGTAATTATTAAAGTCAGGGAATCTATCGTACCTGACCGTGAGCAGTCTGCCCTCGAACTCAACATTATCGAACAATTCAATGAGCTTTGCGCTTGTCTCCTTGTCTCCAGTTGTCACGATGGCAAACCCACGGCTCTTGCTCCTGGAAAAGCTGCCCTGTATCATATCGGGCTGGTGGGTGGGGATTTCGACGCGCAAAATCGACAACTGGGTATGCGGTTCGATGGCCTTTGCCTGTGTGATTAAAAAGTGCTTCAAAGAGATCCACGAAGACGAGTACGGAACGTTTCCTATGAATAGGCGGCGCGGGTTTACCTTGCTCTCTGAGTCTTCTATGTACATGAGATCATCCTTTCTATCCTCTGCGTTTGAGTCAATCATGTTCATAATGAACAGGGGCACAGGCTTTTTGTCCGCCTGTAACCCAGTGGAAGAGGTGCGCAGGATGGTATTTTCCGACGAGTCAAAGACCGAGTTGTTGCGGGAATCGAGGTCTGAGTTGTTGCGGGAGTCGAAAACCGAGTTGTTACGGGAATCAAACACCGAGTTGTTGCGCGAGTCCTCGTGGGAATCCGAGTTCTTGCGAGAATAGCGCTCGAATCGGTCGTACGCTGGCGGATACACCCGCTCAAACCTATCGTAGCGGTCGTAGTAGCGATCGGGGTACCTCTCGTGGAACCTGTCGGGATACACACGGTCTGGGTACATGCGATCCCTGCGCTCGAAATCGGGCCAGTCTGGGCGCTCCATGTACTTGTTCATGGGCATGTGCGGAAACACAGGTGGAGGTGGAGGCGGGGCGAATTGCGGATTTACTTGTGAAAACACATAGGGATAAACCACCTGGGGCATTGGGAAGGGCTGCCACTCCGGCACGGGTTGTTCGGGGGCAATCCCCTCGAAGGGCTCCAACCTGGCCTCGATGACCGCGTCGTTCCATTTGAAGCCATTCAAGCACTCTACAAGGCGGTTGCACAAGTTCTTGGAGGCCGCAATCTCGGCAATGCCATCGTCCAAGCTCACGACGTGGAACTCGTTGGACTGGACCTGGGCCTCGATCAAGTCGGCCAACTCTTTGGGCGCAGTGGATTTGGGCAACAGTAGAACCACGGCCTTTCTGTCGGGTTCGTAAGGGTACCTTTGCGGGAACGGGCCTATGCCACTAGTGGGAAAGAACGGCGTTGCGTTCCTATTGAACTCGGGCATTTGTGTGGGAGTATCAGCCGTGTGCTAGAGTTCAGGTATATATTATTTACAGTAAATTTTTGTGTGTGATTTTCGAGGGATGGTCCGTTAAGCGAGTTTTTCTAAACTTCAGGGTCCTCCCGCAGATGACCAAAAACAGCCCTAGGGGAAGGCTTGCTAAAGATTTAGCTTTTCAGGGGTAGGAGCTTGCACGACCGTGGTGCTGCTTCCTACGCTCTCACCAAGGACCCCAACGAGACTGGCCAGAATTCTTTTTTGTTCCCCAGCCTAAAACGTTCGTCAATTTTTGTGCAACCCCTGACGTGGTGAAACAAAAGAAAGGACGAAAAAGGTAAACAGATTGGGTGGATGGATTGCAGCTGGAGAGAATGTAGCGAGATAATGGGATGATATTCGGTCCAAACTCCAATTTATATAGTATGGGGCTATTTTCTTCTCATCTCCCCACCCAAAAAATCCCCCCGATCCCGCAGACTGAACCAACACAGACGACACACCTGTTGCTGCTTTGTAATTACAAAGCAGCAGGTGTTGCAATGAAATCTCCACCTGCTTCTCCTCCTTTCTTCTACTCCGCCTTCTCGTTTCTCCTCCTTTCTCCTACTACTCCCCCTCCTTTTTCCTCCTTTCCTCCTGCTGATCCCAACACTGAATCACCCCTGTTGCCTACTACAATCGTACCCAACGGTGTGGGTAGGCACTGGCAACCATAGCTCCTTGGTGTTTTTGTGGCTGTTGAGAGTGCATTTGAGCAATTGCTGCGAAAAAGAGGCCTGGAAAAAAAGTGGTGCACAAAAGAAAACCAGCGGTAGTATGAGCGGGCATTGTGATTCTGCGAGCAGTGAAAGAGTTGGTCGCGTGTCAGATTCCGTGACTGGTGTAACAGATCCCGCGACCTGTGTGGTAACAAATCCAGAACCCACAAGCCCTTCTGATGCACACTTAAGCTCAGAGCTAAACAAGAAAAGGTTAATTTCTCAGACAAACTTTAAAGAAACAGGCTGTCTGTCAGAAGAGGTTAAGAGCGACTTCTCGCTAAACACTATTGAGGAAAATCGGAAAAACAAAGGGGAAATGCAAGTTACACCAGCCTCAAACGTCGCTCAAACCTCTAACGCCCATCAAAGCTCTAACGTCTCTTCATCCCATAACGTCTCATCCAATAACGTCTCTTCATCCAATAACGTCTCTTCTACCCCAGACCATTCAGATGTCCACCATTCAGATGTCCACCATTCAACCAATGTCACAGACGTAGATGTATTGTTGGTGGAGGCAGTGAACCCACTGCCCTTGGAAATTCACCCACTGCCCTTGGAAATTCACCCACTGTCCTTGGAACTTCATGCACTGCCTTTGCAATCTTTGGAACCATTGAACTTGCCCCCGGCGTATGTATCATCCGCCACTGACCCCGAAAAATCCATTTCCCCCACCACGCTCACACCCGAGGAGTTCTGCACTAGGCGCCTTCTCACCCTCTCCCTAATTCTCTCGTGCGCCGCCTTCCCTATTGGGTGGGACATTGGAACCGCCTCGAGCCTCATTAGCCACGCATCTTTCCCGTACCGGAACATTAGCAGCCTCGAGGTCGGCTCCATAGTCTCCAGCTTCAACTTTGGGTGCTTCTTTGGGTGTCTAACCATTGCACAAAGCCGCAGGAACTTAAAGTTCTCCATGTGGGCATCCTTGTGCATTTACGCAACCGGAACGCTTTTTGAAATTACCTTTCTAGCATACACCGGGCTTCATTACTGGGGTTTTCTCTTTGGTCGTTTCACATGTGGAGTCGCTTGCGGTAGCATTTGCGTCCTCGGGCCGCTCTACATGAGCGAGCTCCTATTGCCCTCCTTTCCCAACCGCTCGCTCTTTCTTTCCTTTTGGCAGACGTGTATCTGCCTCCTCATTCTCGTGGGAAACATCCTCAACCTTCTCGGAGGTCCGTTCCTCTGCATTACCCAGGGCACCAAAGTAGTGTGGGTGCTTCTCCAGGCCATCTCGCTCTTTTACATTCCGGACTCCATCAAGCACATTGTACTTTTCAAATCTCCCCCTGATTTGCAGCCAGTCCTCTCGTATATATACGTCAGCCCCACCGAGGCCACTTTGAGTGAGTCCTGGAAATCTCTTAACGACGTCTATTCCAACCAGCTGCTGAAGTTCGTGACGTGTGTAAAGGACAAGAAGACCCGAAACCGTCTCCTCAGGTGCTGTGCGGTCATGGCGTTCCAGCAGCTCACAGGTATCAATTTTTTTTTCTACTATGGAACAACAGTATTCGGCACCCCCCTTGCCTTGGTCATAATGAGCTCTGTAAATCTCTTTGGGTCTGTGTGCAGCGGCCTTGTTCTCAAACGCTTCCCACTTCGAAGCATTCTTTTGTGTGGCTCGGCCCTCATGGCGTTGTGCATGTTTATCTACGCGACCGTGGGTGCAAATTGCCTCACTGTGTTGATTATCATCAGCTGCTTCTTTGTCTACTCCTTTGCCCTCACCTGGGGCCCGTGCACTGGTATTCTCGTCAACAATATCTCCAAGAACAATGCCAGTGTGATGTCTACAGCCCAGGCCACTAGCTGGTTTGTCAATTGGGCAATTTCAATGGTGACACCAATGTTCTTGAGGGCCTTGGGATTTAGATATGGCTACTTTTTCGTAGTGGCCCTATTCGCTTCATTCGTTTTTGTTCACAGTATTCAAGAGGACTAGCATAACAATACATGGCAGTCTTTGTACTTGCTGTAGCCCAATAGAATCAAACTAGAACCAACTCCGTAGATTCCATGTCAAGCCGTATGAGCATATGGACATGAGGACATACTAACGAGATCATACTATGAACGTACCTTCATAACATACGGGCATACTTTGAACATACGACATAATATGACCGGATGTACGAATATGAACGTACGAACATGAACATGAACATACGAACGTAACATACGCGTGAACACAAGACATACTATGAACACACGAACATGAACACGATACTATTAACATACGAGCACCTTTTTCACTAGTCAACAATAGGGCTCCTTCAATCCCAAACAAGGCATTGTCTGCATTGTTGGTGGGATTTTGCAACCTAATCTCAAACAGTTGCAATGGCTTTTTTTGCAGCCTTGCATGGCACAATGGCCACTGTACATGCTTCACATCGGGTATTCCATCGTTTGTCACTTGCTCTAGAACACGGTTCTGTGATTGTTTTTGCAACCCATGACTAAATAACCGAAGACCTGCTTGATTGTTTTCGCCATTTACGCTTCTGGAGTGACATCAACAATGACGAAAGTTTGTTTCATGACAATTCCCCAGGATGTTTCAAATAACGGGTCATGTTTCACTGAGATAGTCAGGGAGCAAAAGTCGAATAACGTTCTGCAAATCGTCCAAGTTCCATCACAATGAGCATCATGGATTGCTGCAGAAAAACTTTTGTTTTAAAATTGTTGCAACATTTCGACGGGTGCAAGAATCATGGCTAGATCGGGTAAATCGTCGATTTACCCCAGGAACGTTGAATGCTTGAGCTAGTTTGCATCGGCTTTAAATCGGAGGTCACAGAACACGAGAAGAAGGCAAGAAATAAGATATTAAGATACAAGGCAAGAGACAAGGTATGAGACAAGGTATGAGAGACAAGATATAAAGAAGAATAGAAAGAAGAGTGAACAATGAATGAAGAAAGACTGGTTAGAGAACATGAGAACATGAAAATGAACATGAGAACATAAACATGAACATGAGAACATAAACATGAACATGAGACGTCAACACGATCACATAAACTAAACATGACAACATAAACATGAGAACATAAGAGACGACGTCGAAACCTGCTGGCCGGTTTGAGATGTCTAATGAATGTCTCCGAATCTCGAATCGTAAGCTCGGATCTTCGAAACCAGGTTTCCAAACCAACGACTTCAAACCACTGCACCAGCAACAAGTGGAATCAGCAGCAACAGCAGCGCATCTTTATTATCTACCATTTTTGACCCCCTTTACTTTAGTATCGTTAGCGATTGCTAGTTGATGTAAGATAGCCACTGCCCAGTGTTTAGACTATTCTCTCCCTGTTGTGTTCCGGCACATGTGAAACAGTCAGGAGGGAAAGAAAAAAAGGGAAGAGTAGCCGAAGCACACGGTGCCCTTTATGAATCTGCTAAAAAGTCTATAAAATGATCGTGGGCACCGTCACTTGCTCCTCATTTGGTTATGTGTGACGGGGTGCGGTGCAACAGTGGGCAATGTTCCAGCCAGTGAGCCCGTGCCAATCTTGCAGAAAGCGACCCATCAATTTAACGTGGGATACATGCATCCAAGTATCTTCATATTTTGGGAATTGCGCACCTCAAGTCGCGGCACAAGTTATCGTGTGTTCAACAATCCACCGGCAATATTGGCCTACCAGCTGCAACGGAATTCGTTTTGACTTTTGCCCGAAAGAGTTGCAGCAATTATTGCCGCTAAGCTTTGGAAGGGAAATAAGCTTTGGGAAAGGGCAACATGATGGACACAACGATGGACCTGATATTCGGAATGATAAGTGGAAAATGACCCAGCACCCGGAGGTGTGATAACGTGAGTTCGCTAATCGAAGCACACGGACCAAAAGGGGTCAGTCCTCAGGCCTAGTTCCGCGCTTTTGTTTTGTGGTTTGTGGTCATGGATGACAGCAAATTAACTTGTTCTGTACATACACACCAGAAATTTTTTCCGCTTTGGGCATCGCCCTTTTCGGCCAACGGGGTAATCGTTAGCGAACGAGGAACAAGCGGAACGTGTGTATATATTTGCTGGGATGGACGGAACACGAGGATATAAATACTGGATGTTGATGAAGAAAGATAGAATGACGATCGTGTCACAAAGACCCACTACGGCAGTACAAAATCGCAAACACTGAAAATCTGGAGACGTACAAAAACGGGACGCAAAGACGAGAATCGGAGCACACCTAAACTTTGCGAAGCTGCGCAGCAATTGATTGGCAGCCAAGTACGGACAGGACTAGAACGGACTGTGACTAGAACGGACTGTGACTAGAACGGACAGTGACTAGAATGGACAGTAACTGGACGTATGGGGAAGGTCCAACTTTTCGGTTGTTAAACCGTGTCCTCTCGTATGAGTCCAAAGACCGATCTCAACCAAAGACCGCTCCCAGGCTCAACAGCTGTGCTTTGTGACGCCAAGATATGGAGACAGTCCGAGAGCCTCTAGTTTTAAGAATCATGGGCACCAGAATTTCCAGTGTTCTGGAATTCGAAAAGAAATTCAACACCAATACATTTTATGATGCATAATTATATGCCATTAAATTGAAAGGTGGTACGAGGGCACATCGTCGTATGACAATATTGCATGATCCATAATTTCGCGGATGTATGCTAATTGAGGGGATATAATTATTGGGAAATAATGAGCAAGTACGGATCACGATGGAATGTGCCATGGGCAGACGGAACGACACTGCCATGCACTGCCCCGACAGTCTGACTGTGTCTGACGCCTGATGGAGCTGTGACACTTGCGCTATTCTGTGGGCCTCATCACTGCATTCAATCCGTTTCATATGCTCATCTGATCGTTGAGGCATGCAAAGCTCTCAAACGATTAAGGCAGGAATCTACGCGATGGCTGAAAATAACTTTGAGATCAAAGTGTAATCGGTCGCATAATGCACAATAATATATTTGGAGCATTGCAAGAAATTTTAAAGTATAGGGAAATAAGGTAGGGCACAAATAGGAGGTACAAGAGTACAAATCTCCTATAAAATATGAGTGAGGTAGCAAAAGTATAAAAAGGGAGCAACTGAGGGCTTGTGTCAAAAAATTGGGCATGCCGAGCAATATCGCTCTTAGAAGGGGGTGGAGTTTGCGTAGCATTAGGATTAAGGATTAAGGATACCGAAATTTTAAATTGTTCCAAATGAATCGAAAGCTTTGCAAAAAGAAGTAATCTGAAGCTTAGAAGTGGTGCAAAATCGTAATTTCAAGATGATGGCGAAGCACATTGAAGCAAGTGAAGCATAATTCATGTAGACTCAACACATCGTTTTTAGCATGGAAGATCAGTTAGGAAGAATGAAGAACTGAAGAACATGAATGAAGGACATGAACAATAACATGAATGAAGAACATGAATAGGAACATGAATAATAACATGAATAAGAACATGAATGAAAACATGTATGAGAACATGAATTAAGAACATGAATGAAGAATGAATAGCCGATAAGCCTGAAAAGTGCAGTATCGTGCTACCAGTGAATGTAGTTTGTTGTAGTGTGGTTGCCATTTCACTTTGGAACAGTTTCAAGGCATACACTGTCATAGCCGGGGCAATTACCGAGATGGTGTTACACTACCCATAACAAAGTAGCCGAAAGGCCATCAAATAATACCAACAGGCTTCACAACAAAGTTCAATCTGAACCTTAATTCATAATTTAATCACAGGGAACAATTGCAGTCAGACTTGAAGATTGAAAGAATTCGAAGGCATTTTAAAGAAATGAAGGCATTTGAAAGAATTTAAAGGCCGTAAGAATTAAGCAATTCAAGATCAAAAGAATTTGGTGCGCAAATTGATTGTTCGCATTTGTTCATTTTAAGTAAGTCGCAAATAGAGCATTATTATCAGTGCAATCTATCAGACCCCTATAATTAGCAGTCTACTTTTCAAATGTGCACCCCAGACCGCGTTGTAGAGTAGTTCTAGCCGTCCGGTTGGGGTTCATAGGACGGCAGTAGTGCGGTCCAGATATATAAGCTCTTTTCCTTTTTTTTCCCAAACATCTAGACCTATACCAATCGATGCTCGTGACGAGAAAGCAACATGAGTGTGGAAGGAAGATGATTACGAATGATGATTGATGCTGTTTAAGAGTGATGGTCAAGAAGTGAGAAGAGAATTGGAGAATAAGGGAAGAGAAGAGAATTAAAGAGAACAAGAGAAGAGATTTAGAGAGAAGAGATTTAGAGAGAAGAGAAGAGGTGGAGAGAATAAGAAGGCGCTATTGCTGCAGCACAGCGGAATACAAATACTACAACGGCGCAAACACAGATCGCAGCAGCACATCAGGCGGAAAGGACATCAGGCGGAATGAAATGGGTGGATTCAGGCGGAATGGCAAAAGGGCATAAAAGAACGGATCCAGATGAACCGCGAAAAAGATTACGTCAATGCGCTTCCTGGACGCATTTTCTTGGATGCACTGAAGTATGCATTGATGAATTGAAATGATGCAGAGGAGTCTCGGAGTATGCATGAGAGGAGGGCAAAACGAAACTATGCATAGATCGACGCAACGGAAAGAGAAGAGGAGGTCCAAGCACACGGCAATTTCCAGCATGTTGAAGTTCTTTTTTTTTTCTTTTGGCCCTGGCATTAGGGTCAATTTCAGATGTTACAAGGCCATGACGTTGAGGGTGAATGATTTCTGTTCTTTGTCTTTTTTGCTCTTCTTTTTCTGTTCTTTTTCTGTTCTTATTGACGGACCTGTTGCAGCGGTAGCGAGGATTATGTACGGCGGGAAAAGAACAAAATAATATATATAAAAGCAGCATGATCTGCAAGGGGTTGGGCCGTGTTGGCGACGCTGGTGCAGCAAGAGAGAGGAAGGGTTTTGGAGCCCTTGGGATTGTCAGTTTAAGCTTCGCAGAATGACTTTGCCAACCTTCCTTTTTGCGCCTGAAATAGCTCGGGATGCAGGGAAGCTCGGCAAAACTAGATCTAGTGTAGTTTGGCCAGAGAAAAGAGATATTTCTGGCGAGCATGGTCGCAGGAGGAATGTCGCGGCTGCAAATAGGGTTTGTCCCTGTGGGTACTTTGGAGACGGAAAAAAGGAGGCAACGAGACAAAAAATATTTGGTGGCTTTGTGCCACTAAAAGTTATGCTTTGGTGCGTCGACTTGTCCACGATATATTTACAAAATGATCAATTGGGACTGCAGGCCCCAGGCGATCTTTGTCCCAGCGCAAGTTTTGTGGTCTGGCACTCGCGCTGTACCAGGAAGGGTGTTTAGATGTGCCTTCGCCCCCTCCTCCCCCCCACAAAGGCCGAGTGTGGGGTGAAGAGAAAACGGGCCCAAAAAAATATGAAATAGACAGATCGTAGTTGACTCGTAGGGACAAGAAAGACCGATGGGGTGAGGCTACGGGCGATGGGGTGAGGCTACGGGCAGCTGCGTGGCCAGTAGACCGGGAGCGATATAGGATATTTTCTGTGTAATATTTTTTTTTTCTGCTTTTTTCTGTGCATTTTTCTAAATTTTATATTTGTCGTTTTGTATGTATAAACGGTTTGCGTATTATTACTGTCAACACCTGGATTTGTATAAATATATACAAAGCCCTGGTCGAAATTTTTACCGGAGAGCACAAGAACGACCCGAAGGATCATCACCAAGCCTATCAATAAAAAGTCTGGCAAAAGCCCAGTGAGTGCGCCTCGCTACTATAATAGCACATCAATCGCAAAAGGAGACAATTCAGATACTGGCAACTGGCAGGTGAAGCAGACAAAATCAAAACCAAATTGGAACCAAGTGGAACCAAATTGGAACCAAATTGGAGCAAAGTCGGAGGAATTTCACACCGCCAAAAAAAGGACACAAGTCTTGGACCAGCGACCGACCCAAGACCAGCCGAGACCGCACTGCGTGCTTTTTGTAGATCCACTGTGTTCTTGCAAAAACGAAGCGCGAAAAGTGCCCCAAACAAATTGCGAGAAAAAACAAACTAGCCGCGGTCTACCAATTAGGCAGACGCATTGAAACGTAGTAGCACAGCTTGCTGGCCAATTGACCTCCCGAGCCCGATCAATTCCGCGCACACGACCCCGGAAGAACGTAAAGATCTCCTCAGAGATCCGCCCAAACAAGGAGGCCAGGCCGTAGCCAGAGGCCGGGACAACTCTGCAAACGGTGAATTTTTTCAGACATGGCCAAGAAGCGGTTGAACCCAGCCATCAAGCGCAGCCGGACGCGATCCGGGTGCTTGACGTGTCGCGACCGCCACATGAAGTGCGACGAGCAGAAACCAGTGTGCCGAAATTGCATCAAGTCCAAGCGCAAATGCTACCGCGGAATTCGCTTGAACTTTACCCAGTACACCATCTACAACCCTGATGAGTACCACGACCCCGAAGACCCCAGTGAGTTCAAACTCCTCGACCAGTCCATCACGATTGCGTCCCTCTACCACAATGGGCGCAAGCCCTACGAGCCCTATCTCCACCTCCACACCCAGGACGATCTTGACGAGTCCGATCTCCAGTACCAGAAGGATACCTATGCCACCTTCCCCGTGAGCCAGAGTTTCTCGCCCGCCAGCTCCCAGCAGCTGCTTGCGGACCAGCACATTGAGAAACAGATGCAGCGAGAATACAAACCGTTCTACGACTCCAAGGTTAGACGAAACGAGCAGATTGCAACCCTCGCGTCCGAATACACTCCACACTTCTTCCCCTCGGAACCCAACCCCCGAACCCAGATCCCCACGAGCATATCGAGTTTCGTGGCAAACCAGCCGCTACTCACAATGGACCTCCCGCACGGCGTGGGGGTCGACACGCTCGTGGGGTTGATGGAAAACGAAAAGTACTACTGGCTATTGGACCTCTTTAATGGCCTCGACATATGGAAATCAAAGATACCTGCATACTGTATACGGCAGTACTGTGAGTCCGGCGGCAAGCGCAGCGTGCTCATTTCGTGCTTGCTCAACTGCCTGCGCTACACCAACATCAACATGGACGCGCTCCTCGCGGCACAGGCCCACGAGTGGGACGCGGTGCAGGCAATGCCCTTGCGCGACGAAAATATGGTGTATTTTGAGCAGGTGTTGGTGAGCGTGGCGCTTCTCTTGTTGAGCGTGGAGCTCAAGGCAGACAAAAACTCATTGACAGAGCTGGTGCGCAACATGCTAGGCATCCAGTTCCGAATATTCACAAGTATCATCTACAAACTACGCTACTTCAACCCAGACCACCTACTAGTGACCTCCTCCATCCAGGCCATCGTGGTGTTGAAGTACTTCCTCATCAAGAAATTCGCGCTCGACGCAGAGTTTCATGTCGCAAACAGAAACCCTGTCAAGAACGACGACCAGCACATATTAAACTACCAGCACCCGCTCCTGCCCATGCTCGAAATCAGCGAGTTCGAGGCAGAGCAGTTGGACGCGGCCTTTCGCTCCCTAGACTTGCCCCTGGCCACAAAGAGCCCGGCAGTGTACTGGAAAAGCGACGCGTCCCACCTCCGCGAAAGCACATGGAACTTGATCAAAATGAACTACTGTCTATTGTTGTCGCCCGCGGAAACAGCACCAGAAACAATCTCGCTCCTCTCGATTCGCATGGGCATACCGCCCCCGAGAGATCGAACAACACTGCCGCCCTCAGACCCAACTATTCGCTTGGGCTGGGAAACAATACCATCAATGCATGGAATGATATTACCCCAGGAAAGGGGGACGGTGGCGTGCCTAATGAGGGAGTACATGACAAAGCTAAAGAATCGGAATTACGGGCCAACGTCACAGTTGGTGGTGGACGAGGCAAACTTCAATATCGAGCAGATAATGCGGCTGATTGAAAATTCAACAGTGGATCGAAGAGTGAAATTGAGGTGGAAGAGTCATTTCATGTGGATGCTATACGAGCGAGGACATTAGGAGTTTCATCTGGATGAACGTGTATACAATTGACCATGGCAATTGTGCTTGAAGATAGAAGGAAGACGAAAGATGGGGAGGTGAGGAGAGAAGGTGAGTGGAGAAGTGGAGGAACTGGAGGAAGGAAAGAAAAGGGTGAAAAGATGGAGAGAATGGAGAGAAAAGATGGAGAGAAAAGATGGAGAGAAAAGATGGAGAGAAAAGATGGAGAGAAAAGATGGAGAGAAAAGATGGAGAGAAAAGATGGAGAGAAAAGATGGAGAGAAAAGATGGAGAGAACGTAACATGGAGAGAGGAAATTCGGTGAGAAAGGTGGTACATGGAGAAAGATGGAGAACGTGAGATTGGAAGAAATGTGGACTTTGGAGAAACACAATAAACTAATTTGACTGGAGATAGCAAGAGAAAGGGAGTTCAGATACATATGATGGAAAGCTTACAAAAACAAGGTGGAATCGAGAAGTGACCTTCTTCTAATCGACAACAAGGAACACTTACCGAGTCCACCTGGGACTTGAGAATTTTGGATGAAGGTTTAAATTTCGACAATTGGTTGAGACAATTGAATTACGATAACAATCGAGCGAAGCGAGATTGCGAGGACAATGGAAGGAGCAACAATGGGAGCAACAATCGATGAGCAGAGAAATACGAACAGAACGTAGGAGGAACAAGAAGCGGAAGCGGATAAGCTCTCAAGAACTAAGAGGAAAAAATGTTGAGGGAGAACCAAGAGGATGAGAGGAAGAACAAGAGGATGAGAGGAAGAACAAGAGGATGAATTGCTGAGGAAACAACGCAAGCCAGTGGAAGTCTATAATAGAGTATTGGCCTTGGCTAGTATTTGTACTGATGTACGTTTATTGACTGCCACCAGATTACAACCATTAATTGAACAACAGGTTGCATCAATTAACGGAGTGGGAATGTTTGCTGACAGTTGTTTCCAGTTTGTTGAGGTATGGGCGTAATGAGAAGATCAGGGCACGGGGATATTTTCTAGGAAATTTTCACGAGATCCAGATCTAGACCGATGTGAGTATCTAGACTGATTCTCGAGAAGTCAATCTTGAGGACTAGATGCAAAACAGCCTGATTTGAAAAAGTACGGTGGTGCGAACTAATTGTAACATTATGATCTGACTTTAATAGCTGTGTTGATTACCCAAGTTAGAGCATTGTCCCTAACTGTTGATCATTACAAGTAATCAAGCTGCAACTGCAAGTATAAATGAATCAATGGTAATGTAATGGGTGACAACATAATGCGCAGATATGTAGGAGGGTGTCAGAAGACTGTGTGACTGTGACAGGGGGACGCTGACGGTGAGACTGAGACTTTGTGGCTGAGACTGTGTGATGGTGACAGTGAGACTGAGGCTGTGTGACTTGAGACTGTCAGCCAGAAAGGAACCAAAAGTAAATCAGAAAAGTGAGGAAATGTGTGAGAATGTGAGAAGAGGATTTGTGAAAGCATTATAGTTACGGCCTCTCTCTTTTAGCTTTCTTTCAGCTTAATGTGTATCAGCGGAGACGATTACATTGTGAGATGATAACATGGTTGTGAGACGACAGAATGAACTGAGAAACGGCTATTCTTGGCCAGATTGCAGGAAATTGTCACAGATTGTTAATCGGATAATCTTGAGTCAAAATCCTAAGGTAGGTTGACTTTATCAAAACCGGGGGGTTCAAAACGACAGAATCACCCACATCAAAGAATGACAATTGTGATGTGAAGGACTTGATGTGCTTTCTGTAAATATGCTGATCCGCTATTTTTCGAGACTAAGCTAAATACTTGACGGAAATATGAGGAGGTAACTGATGTGGAATCTTGTTAATAGATTGAGCACGTATTACTTGGGCAAATAAACTCATCGGCTAAGTAGTGTTGGTTTTAAGCTTTGAAGTAGCTTTAACAAGTAGCTGGTACATTTAAGCTTTGTATTGGCTTTAAAAAGCAGTTCTTGTAGGCTTATTTCGACATGAAATAAGCTCTGATAAGCTACGCTTTCAGTAGCCTTGTTACGACTTGCCCAGTGCAGCTCCAGGGTGAGATTTTTGGGATTACCCCACTGTTGCACAAGTTTGACTTATTTTTCGATTTTTCAATTGACAAGGTCGAATTGGAGTGCAATTGAAGACTGTCTGATTACTTTGTGGGCATTTGCTCCCATTGATATTTTTTAGTCTGGTAAACTCATGACATTTTGCAGCCGTTAGGCGAAAATTTATGCACACCGTCTCCTACCATGCAAGGAAGTTTCATGGATTAGTGAACAATAGTAGATCGAGGCTGAGAAAATATACGATAGATGATGCATTGCACGTAAATGATGACTACAAGAGTACATAAGTGCCCCATACCCGTCCATTGGTTGCAAATGTCTCAATGCTTTAGGAAACGGTCGAGATCCCAAAGGGTTATCCAGAGTACTCAAACAATTAATCACAATTTATACCATTGATCACCATCAATAACCATTGACCACCAGTAATCACCATTAACCACCATTAATCACCAGTAATCACCATTAATCGACCATTGACCAATCATTGATCAATCGTTGATTCTACTCTTTTCTACTCGTGGCTCCAGCTCGTGTCTGCGTTTACCCGGACAAAAATTTTTCACGTTTTTTTTCACATTTTTTCGCCCAAATTTTCATCTATAAATCGAGCAGAGTTGGGAAAAAAAAAAGAACAACAATGTCTCAGGGTACTCTTTTCGTGACACAGCAAATTAGAAGCTTGCCATTGAAGGCGCTTGTCAAGCACTTCAACTTGGATGTGGTCTTCTCCAACAAGGAGGACTCTGCTTACACCAGAAACTTCCCATTGAACAAGATCCCAGCATTCGTTGGACCAAAGGGTTTCAAGTTGCACGAGGTTATTGCCATCTGTCTTTACCGTATGTTACAATTTTTGCAAATCATATGATGAGAGATTTTATTCAAATTAAACAGTTATCCCTGTCTTAATAAATCATGTCGAGAACTTCAATCTGAGATTTGATCCATTCCAACACGATTACTAACAAATAGTTGTCTCCTTGGGCGATGCCAAGTCCCCACTTTTGGGTAAGAACTCCCAGCAGTACGCCGAGATCATCAAGTGGATGTCCTTTGCCAACTCTGAGCTTCTCCCAACTATTGCCAACATTTTCCGTCCATTGACCGGTGCTGACCCATACAACAAGAAGTCTGTTGACGAGAACCAGACCAAGCTCACCACCATCATCAAGGTGTTTGAGAACAGATTGAATGAGTTCACCTACTTGGTTGGTGAGAGATTGACTCTTGCTGATATCTTTGCTGCCTCCCTCATTGTCAGAGGTTTCGAGAACCTTTTCGGTAAGGAGTGGAGAAAGGCCCACCCATCTGTTGCCAGATGGTACGTCACCGTCACCAGCAGCAAGATCTTGAAGGATGTCTTGCCAGAGGCTCCATTGGTTGACAAGCCAGTTGAGTACACTCCACCAAAGAAGGAGAAGAAGAAGCAGGAGCCAAAGAAGGAGGCTGCTCCAAAGAAGGAGGCTGCTCCAGCTGCCGACGCCCCACCAGCTGAGGCTCCAAAGCCAAAGCACCCATTGGAGAAGTTGGGTAAGCCAAGCGCTCCATTGGATGAGTGGAAGAGAGTCTACTCCAACAAGGAGACCAGAGAGGAGGCCATCCCATGGTTCTGGGAGAACCAATGGAACCCTGAAGAGTGGTCCTTGTGGAAGGTTGACTACAAGTACAACGACGAGTTGACCTTGACCTTTATGTCCAACAACTTGGTTGGTGGTTTCTTCAACAGATTGCTGGCTTCCACCAAGTACATCTTTGGATGTATGGTTGTCTACGGTGAGAACAACAACAACGGTATCACCGGTGCTTTCTTGGTCAGAGGCCAGGAGCACGAGCCAGCTTTCAACGTTGCTCCAGACTGGGAGTCTTACTCTTTCGAGAAGTTGGAGCCAACCGAGGAGAACAAGAAGTTCTTCAACAACATGTTGGCTTGGGACGAGCCTGTTGTTGTTGACGGTAAGGAGAGAGAGATTGCTGACGGTAAGGTTTGCAAGTAAGCGTTTAACTTGGACTGATTATTTTGATAATAAACTCACAGCAATAGAAGTGTAGATAAGTAATGAGAAGTAATGAGAAATGATAAATAAGTATGAGGGAAATATTGAGAAGTAATGAGGGAGAAGAATTGAGAAGTATTGAGAGGCAATGAGAAATAATGGGAAAAGAGCACTTGAGGAAGGGAATTGACGACTAAACTGCTGTTGAGAGTAAAATGTGGATTTCAGTTAACTGCATCTTCCACAATTAACGGCTCGGCAAAAACGTCTAGTCACGTGATGTCATTGCAAATTGCCCAAATAGCATGAGTATCTGGAATTGAGTTTATAGCTCTGTTTTCCTTTGTTCTTTGTTTGTATTTTCTTTGATTCTCATAGTTCTTTAATTCTTCTAGTTTCTTTGATTCTTCTAGTTGATTCTTCTAGTTTTCTTTAGCTCTTTTTCATCTTGTATGTACACTTGCAATACGATTTAATATGCACTCAGACAGTCAATTTTCAAGACACTAATTTAAAGTATTAGCAATCAGTTTTTGAGATATTCATTGATCCCAAATGATGTTCCTTAATAGTTCTTTAATGCTTCTTTTATGCTTCCTATGGAGCAGTCATTTCTGGCATTGAGCCCTGATTGAAAATAACCGGGTGCAAATACGACCGAAATTCAACGTCTCCAGCCCAACCACCGTAATTCACTTCATGGATTTTCTCCCCTGCAAGAGTAGAGGAAGCGTAATACAAAGAGAAGAAGTACAAAGAGAAGAAGCAATGACAGTAAAGGTGAGCTGAAACGGTCCACTTTCTTTAATAAATTGCACAAATGTTCAAAAAACCAAAAAATTCAAAACTTCTCCTTAATCTCACTTTCAAAAGCAATGTTAGTGATCAACCGATAACAATAAGCAGTTTGTAGCAGTGCTCGATTTAAGAGACATTTTCATGTCATCTCTTATAGACTTTCCTTCCAAAAGTTTAAAAAAAGACGCGCCCAGTCTTTAGATTTTTAGTGTAATTTAATGAATTTCAACGGGTTTTCCTGGAAACAAGTTGAGGGTTTGTGGCTGTATGTGATGAAAGGAGCTCTGTCTACACGTAGTGAGTAGAAATGATGAGATTAGTAGACTTGGTCTTCCGGGTAGTTTGGAACAATTTCACTGCGCTACTTCTGACCTCAATCCTCAATTTTCCCGCGCACGACCCCTCTCGCACGACCCATTAAAAAAACCAACACATCAACAAAATCGATCAGAGGAAGATGATTCTCAAGAGCCCCTTGGTGAGGAACATACGAAGAAAACCCCTTTCGATCTTGGCACCGATCACGGTGATCTTGGTTGTTTACTTTCTTTTCTTTTCTTCCTCAGGCAAACCGGCCAACAAGTACAGCTACACCAAGAAGAGCAAGAATGGGTGGTTTGACCGGGGCCGCGACACTGTGATCCTCAAGAACCTTCCCAAGAACCACATCACGCATTACGATCTCAACCGCTTGACCAACTCGGCAGATGCGCTTCTCAACAAGGAGGAGGTTCTCATTTGCACGCCCATGTCGCGTTTTGAGCCGGAGTACTGGAACAACCTCAACAAGTTGACGTACGACCACTCATTGGTGACGCTCGGTTTCATCTTGCCCCGTAACGGTGACGGAGACGAGGCCTTGAAGAAGCTTGAATCCGCAATCAAGGCATCCCAGGCCAAGAATCAGTTGAACTTTAAAAAGATTATGATTCTCAGACAGGACTCCGACTCGTTGGTGTCGCAGTTGGAGAAGGACCGCCATGCGTTGAAGGTGCAGAAGGAGCGGCGGTCGATGATGGCTTTGGCCAGAAACTCGTTGGTGTTTACAGCGTTGTCTCCCGCCCACTCGTGGGTCTTGTGGTTGGACTCGGACATTGTGGAAACTCCACCAGACTTGATCCAAGATCTTGCGTCGCACAACAAGCCTGTGATTAGTGCTAATGTGTACCAGAAGTACATGGATGGAAACAACATGGAGGCCATTAGACCATACGACTTTAACAACTGGGTGGAGTCCGAGGAGGGATTGAAGTTGGCAAACTCGATGGGACCAGACGACATCATTGTCGAGGGTTACTCCGAGTTGGCCACGTACAGACCATTGATGGCCCTTTTCTACGATGCAAAGGGAGACAAGAACACCGAGATGGCGTTGGATGGTGTGGGAGGTGGTGCTGTTCTTGTGAAGGCAGATGTGCACAGAGACGGAGCAATGTTCCCTTCGTTCCCATTCTACCACTTGATTGAGACAGAGGGATTTGCCAAGATGGCAAAGAGATTGGGCTATGAGGTGTATGGATTGCCCAACTACTTGGTTTACCACCACAACGAGTAATCAACGATTTCTGGTTGCGTGGACAAGTACGTTAAATGGGTTATCTTTCTACTAAGGAGCTGCTTTCTCTGGACTAAATTGTATAGGAAGGAGAGAGGGCTTGACATACATAGATGGCGTGAGCTATTAGATCTACCTGGAAAAATCTGGTGAATCTGCCTGGATATGGAGAACATATTGTTCAATTAAAAGGGAATTGGAAACAACCTTCAAGTAGAAGGGAAAAGGGTGTTGAATTTAGTCGATATAGGAGAATCTATTAAGAAACAAAGTGTAGGACGATAAGGTTTGAGCGGATCAAAATTAAAAAATAGGAGCAGTAGTTTTGGATTGCGGATATCTAAATAGAGTGGTCTTGGTGATTCGAACGTCCTAAAACCTCCCAATACGAACGTCTTGATACGAACGTCTTATACGAACGTCTTGAACCCTTACGCCTGATACACTAAGTTTACATGACCTGAACATTCTAATTCTGTAAAGGTATTGTCATGATAAATAAGATCGTTGAAGATCACAATACTTTGAACATCATACAACTTCAAAGAAGCATAAATTTGAGAGTGATTCAACAAAACCTGTGCACTTGCTGGTTTCAATGGATGTCTGGCGATTATGTCCATTACATAAGCAGACCCATCTTTTCTTTCTTTTTCGGATTGTCATTTGCACAATTCGATGGGGGGTAACTGACATGAAAGCCTTCCTTGTACGGGATTGATTGCAATATCATACTTGATCTTTCAGATCTAGAGAGTTGTTAAATCAAAAATGTTTAGTTTTAATAGAGTAAATTTTCTATATCCGATTCTCGTCGTATCTCCCATAACATCACCCATCGTATCTCCCATCTCACTCCAATCTTACTTCCATATCTCCCATATCTCCCATCTCTCCCATCTCACTCGCATTACTTGGGACACGTTTTTTTCACTCGATTCGGTACCCTCATCTCCAAGGTCTGATATCTTTTTTTTTCCGATGAGCATCTAAAAAAATTATCACTATGCAGCTCTCCTGGAAGGACATCCCCACGGTCCCACTGTCCAACGACATGTTGGACATTGTGCTCAACCGTACACAGAGAAAAACGCCCACTGTCATCAGACCCGGCTTCAAGATCACTCGTATCCGTGCGTTCTACATGAGAAAAGTGCGTTTCACTGCCGAGGGATTTACCGAGAAGTTTGGTGAGATAATAAGCGGATTCCCCAACATAAACGATGTCCACCCCTTCCACAGGGACTTGATGGACACCTTGTATGAGAAGAACCACTACAAGGTTTCTCTTGCTGCTGTTTCTCGTGCCAAGACCCTTATTGAGCAGGTCTCCAGAGACTACGTGAGATTGTTGAAGTTTGGCCAGTCGCTTTACCAGTGTAAGCAGTTGAAGAGAGCTGCTCTTGGTAGAATGGCCACCATTGCCAAGAAGTTGAAGGATCCATTCACTTATCTTGAGCAGGTTAGACAGCACCTTGGCCGTTTACCCCTGATTGACCCCAACACCAGAACTCTCCTTATCTGTGGATACCCCAACGTTGGTAAGTCGTCTTTCCTCAAGTGCATCACCAAGGCCGATGTTGAAGTCCAGCCATACGCATTTACCACCAAGTCGCTTTACGTGGGACACTTTGACTACAAGTACCTTCGTTTCCAGGCCATTGACACCCCTGGTATCTTGGACAGACCCACCGAGGAGATGAACAACATCGAGATGCAGTCTATCTACGCCATTGCGCACCTTCGTTCGTGTGTGTTGTACTTTATGGACTTGTCTGAGCAGTGTGGTTTCTCCATCGAGGCCCAGGTCAAGTTGTTCAACTCCATCAAGCCCTTGTTTGCCAACAAGTCGGTGATGATTGTGATGAACAAGAGCGATATCATCAAGCAGGAGCACCTTTCCGAGGAGAAGCAGGAGTTGTTGAACTCTTTGTCCACCGCCTTGCCAGGTGTTGAGATCATGCACACCTCGTGCTACGAGGAGGACAATGTGATGCAGGTGCGTAACCACGCGTGCGAGAAGTTGCTCACTGCCCGTATTGAGCAGAAATTGAAGGGATCCGGTAGAGTGAACAATGTCTTGAACAAGATCCACGTTGCCCAGCCCCAGGCCAGAGACGATGTGGACAGATCTCCATACATTCCCGAGGGAGTTGCGGCCCTCGCCAAGTACGACAAGAACGATCCAAACAGACGCAAGTTGGCCAGGGATGTCGAAGAGGAGAATGGTGGTGCTGGTGTGTTCAACATCAACTTGAAGGACAAGTACTTGCTCGAGGACGACGAGTGGAAGAACGACGTGATGCCCGAGTTGTTGGACGGTAAGAATGTCTACGACTTCTTGGACCCAGATATCGCCGCCAAGTTGCAAGCTCTCGAGGAGGAGGAGGAGAGATTGGAGGCCGAGGGCTTCTACGACTCTGACTCTGAGATTGAGGACGAGGAGACCGCAGACATTAGGGAAAAGGCCGAGTGGGTGAGAAACAAGCAAAAGGTGATCATAAAGGAGGGACGTTACAGAAAGGCATTGAAGAACAGAGCCATCATGCCCAGAGACCAGATCAAGAAGTCGTTCTCTGAGATGGAGGAGCACATGTACAATGCTGGTTTCGACACCGATGCATTGAAGAAGACTGCCAAGGCAGGCAAGGAGTTGAGCGGAGTGGACATCTTGAAGAGAAACCAGGGTGTGCGTGCCGAGAAGATCCACAAGAAGAATGCGCCACGCGGACAGTCGGACAGATTGTACGACGGTGTGGCGGACGGTGCGCTCAGATCACAGGCCGAGAGGTTGCACAAGGTCCAGAGAAGAGAAAGAAACAGAGCGGCCAGACAGGGTGAGGGTGACAGACACGCCACCGCGGCCATTCCTAAGCATTTGTTTTCGGGTAAGAGAGGTATTGGTAGTAATGATAGAAGATAAGCGGATATTTTTGTTGAGCACATCAAGAAAAGTGTTGGTGGATTCGGCATCTTGCTGAGGAGGTTATAGTGGCATCCAGTTCCCTAGCATGTTTTCGGGAAATGGTAGTGATTAAATATAAATAAAAGGGAACATTGAATGAGAAGTTAGAACGAACAGGTGGAGAGATGGAGAGATTTGTGAGAAACAGATGTATGAACAGATGTAACAGATGTATGAGAAATAGATGTCGATTTTTGCAATGTCGAGGTTTGCAATGACGAGGTTTACAATGTCAAGGTTTACAATGTCAAGATTTACAAAGTCTACTTACAAGATGAGAATACAAGAAAGATGGTAAATAAAAGTTTTAAAAGAATAAGATCGAGAACAAGGAGAAAGAACAGTACAAAAGGATGAGGAGATCCATTAGATAAGAACACGATAAGATAGTGATATTCGAGAACAATACGAGATCCCAGAATAATGCTGATGTCATGAAACATTCATCGTGTAAATAAAATAGTGCCATGATTGAGATAAGAAAGATAAGAGATAAGCCTTATTGTCTGCAACATTGATTTTTGAAGACCAGCCAATGCAATGTTCAGCTCACAAAGGAGTAAAAAGAGAAAATAGCCCTGGCAATTGAGCGTTGCAAGTTGTCAGAAACATTGACAGGTTCAGTGGTATACCTGTGACAAAAAATTGAAAAGCATAAAGAAAGTTAAATTCCATGGAAGACCAAACAAAGGTGAAGTTTGACAGACAATCCACAAACCGAGCTAAAATTGTTGGCAACCCAGGTGCGGCTAAATCCAAAAAATAGGTCCTATTGGACCAGGATTTCTTCACAGGGTGTGGAGTAATTTGACGAACCCCATAGAAAATATTGGAAAATGGTACTAAAGGTTAATTTCAACCTGTAAATATGCACAAGAGCAAATTTCAAACCATGACTCTTTCTGAGCCAACATGGTCCACGTGAGTTTTCCGTTTTCTCCGTCTTCTCCAGGTGGCTGCTACATTGTTCCCATGTTCGGTCATCTAAGACGATGTGATTTTGTGTAATGGCCCATTGATTCAGTTTCAACGGTGCCAAAGTTTAGATATTGCGCTCTGTTTCACGTCGCCTTAGTTGGCACATCAAGCTAGTTTGTGTTCCTTGTATCTTATCACCCCGGGTTGTTATCTATGGTTATGAACCTGCCTCGCTCAACCAAGTGTTTTCAGGTCCTTTCCATACATTGGAGCCTTCATCCCTTTGTTCCCTTTTGGGACAATGTACCTTCATTTGGTTTGCACACAAAACGGATGCTTATCGCAGCAGTTATGACCATGTGCTGCCCAAATGGCCATGAAATTTGCTCCAATATGTCCGTCTTGTTCCGGCCCCTTAACCGCACACGACCGACGCCGGATGGGCGGTTATTCCCCGGTCCAAGCAGAGCTGTAGTTGCTCTCAAAAATTATTTGCTCTCCATATCCATAGCTTATCTCGACTGTTGCTGCACTTGTTTTTAAAATCAGTTATCTGTGGCGTGTAAGGGGCAGAGAACCACCACAGTTTCCCCGTCTAAAGTAAGTGATCAGAGTACAAGTGCTGCACAATAGTAGCCTACAATATCAAGCCTCCTAAAATTCCACAAATACAGCTAAGGGTCACTTGACAGGATTTCAAAGAATTAATAATATAGATTAAGGATCAGAAATTTAAGGAACACTTACCAGATCCCCTAGAATAAACACCCACCTACGATAGTTATTCAGGTGAGAAGCAGCTAATACGGTAGATAACTGCGCATACTCACGGCAGGCGATCAGTAGATTTTACCCTACATACCAGCCCCTACATCTGATAGACATTGATCTGAAACCAAAAATCAGCAAACCTCGTGATACGACCTTCGATAGAAACGTTAGTAAAACGCCAATAGAAACGTCGATACGTCGATAGAAACATCGATAGAAACGAACGCGATAGAATCGAAACAGAATCGAATCGCCCGATCAACCACCGGTTTGATAAACTTTCTGATTCGCTAAGCCTTTAGCAAAAGTAACAAGACAACTCCTTGAAACAGTTTCAATTATCCAAAACAACCATTCAACCACCCGTCCTCACCTCCGAACATGGATGTTCACTTGGATTCCATAGACTATGGGTTTTTACGCTTATCGGACCACAAGATTATCCCTACATCAATGAAGACGAAAAAAGGTAACAAGGAAAGCCAAAAGGCAAAGGCTGATCTACGGTCCATCCCTAAAAAGAGGTCCATCTCCAATGACTACTCGTCGGATAACTCCATCAATCTTTCTCTTGCCAGCGCACTGTTGCCACCCAACACAGGTCCTCCCGGAACAGTGCCTGTGAATAACGGAACGAACGCCAGTAACAGCAACAAGAACTTGAGTCATGTACCGTGCAAGTTTTACCGCCAGGGAAACTGCCAGGCTGGGAACTCGTGTCCATTCTCCCATAATTTAGATGGTACCTTGGCTGCAGACAAGCTCCCCTGCAAGTACTTTCAAAAGGGTAATTGCAAGTTTGGACTAAAGTGTGCATTGGCACATTATTTACCAGATGGCACAAAAGTGAACCAAAAGGGTCTTTTGGGATCGGGGTATAGCCACCGCCGGTCTAGCCACCAGTCACAGTCGTTCAATGATGACTCATTTGACCTGGTTTTGAAGAATACCTCCATGTCCAAGATTCAGAATAATGGCATACTTGGAAACGATGTAACATGCTTCCAGAATTATCCAAATGGGTACCATGGACTCGTCCCTTCGAATATGAATGGACTGGGGCTGACGGGACTGATGAGTGCAATAGGACTGGGACTGATGGGGAATCTGATGGGGAACCTGATGGGGAACCTGATGGGGACCATGATGGGATCATCCATGAGCAACAATGTGATGATGTTGAGTGGATCCAGCACTCCAGTGAGGCACAAGCATTCAGATCTGGCATCGAACTTGCAGACTTTTGCCGGTCAAAATGTCTTCAACCAGAGAAGTCCAAACGAAGGCGAGGGTTTCCAAATTAGTGGAGCTGGAAACAATGGAGGGAATGTCCACGTAGGCAGCCAAGGGAACCCACATTCAAACGGCACATTTTCCAGCAATTCGTCGTTTGGACAATCAAACCAGTCAATGTGGTCCAATTGGGGGACACAGAACAGAGCCTTTTCTCAATCTTCGCCAATATACTTTGGTAACTCGCCAACGAACTACTTTCTGAAAAGTGCCTTACCACAGGAGAAGACGCCTCTCATGCGAGGGTCTTCACAGATGAACTCATCTGCCCAGTTTTCACCGCCAAACTATGAGCTTAACTCGTCAGCCATCTTGGACGATGGGGATTCCCCACACGGAGATCACAGTGAAGTATTTGAGGAGGACTATGTGCCAGGGTCGCTTTCCGACTTGATATTGACTCCACAAGAGCTCGTGAGGCGGGATCTGAGGTCACAATCGGGGACGCTTTTGATGAGGCCGAACATGAACAACATTCTCAGCGCAGGCTCGCTTCCATCGTCTGTTGATTCACCCACGGCTAACGGTGAGGAAAAAATGGCCACTTCTCCGCATCATGTGCATAGTTTCCAAAACGATGCGTTTAGGAAAAAACAAGATTTGGAGCCTGGTCACGATGTTTTTTTGATGGAGTAATACCCAAGAGATTCGGCTTTGAATCTCTGCTGAGATCATGTGCTGTGCTCTCTAGCTACAAAAAGGAGGCTTTTGCAAAAGTTAAGTGATGTTAGACGGTTTTTCTTTATTAGACTTATTTACAGTGATATGAAAAATAAAAGATATCTGCAAGACATGACCATACCGGTATGAGGGTAACTATGAGCTGGCGTGTTCCTTAGTCATTATGACGAATTCACTTCAATATAATGTGAAGTCACCTAGTCACTCTTTTGCTCAATCTGTTTCTGCTCCTTCTGTCTGGGATTGGCCCTATATATATCTCCACAGTTCTTGGTAAATGCAATCATATACTTGACATTCATGAACTTGTCGTCTGGGGTCACCTTTCTTATGTGGTCAGCCTCAAAGAGAGTACCAGCCAAGTACATGCTATCGGTGTATGGGTCCAAGGTGTACACCAAGTAATCTGTGACAGACCTCACATTTTCTGTAGCGTTTCCATCTCTCACGACGGTCAACTTCTGCTTGGTCTGCAATTTCATCACGAACTGGACATACGAGGTCAATTCGTTTGCGTCTGGCAAAACATTGAAGGAAACCACCTTGGGGTTCAGCTCCACAGACAAGAGTTCCCATTCCAACTTGGCATCGGCAGGGAAAGACTCGGCACGGGTGGTCAAGCTGTTCACCACCTCGACGCAACCAACCTGCGAAAGGTTTTTGCTCAAGTAATTTTTCCTCTCTTCAGGGCGCTTGTTACATCCCGAAGCAAAGATCTTGTTGGTTTTCACATAGAGATCAATTCCCGTGTCTTTCCACAAGTTGAATTTGAGCCCAAGCTTGGTTTCCCTCTTGTATTTGACAATGCTATAAGTATTCACAACAAAAGCACCCAAACGGCGGAAAAGCATCTTGTGCCACAGGGTGAAGGGTGTTGATGTGAGTTTGGGTGGGATGTAGAAGTCAGCCATGACACCAATGTAGTGGATGGGTATTTGACCGAGATCGGTTTTTGGGAGCTTCTTCTTTTTGGTAGATTCAGTGGATGCGAATCTCGTGGACACAAGGGGTCGAATGGACCCGGCCAATCTGTTTGGCCTCAACATGAGTCTGGCTAACATGATGAAAAATACGATGAAAAATTGGATCGAAAAAGTCTCTATATCAAATGAGAAGGCAGAGAGTAAGCAAAAAATTATAAAACGTCTATCTCACTCCAACTTTCCAAGACTCATCCACGGCTTGGACTGATGGATGATCTGATTTTAAAAATGAGAATAAGATCTGATTTTATAAATGAGAATAACTTGCTTGACAAGTTTCCAGCACCGCTTTCTACTGTAATCTTCCATAATATTTCATAAGAACTTCCAGAAGAACTGGTCATCTTGTCAGCGAGTTTTGTTACGTACCTTTCACATTGCCCACTTTTCCTTACCAATCCTCCTTCCTCACCTTTCTTGCTATTCGCTTTCTTGTATCACTCTTAAAATCATCAAAATTAGCAAATTCGCTATCGCATCTCATTTTTCACCATGAAGGACAAGTCCAAACTCCCCCCAGAAAAAGAACGTTTCATTTCGTGTTGCGGAGACATTTCGCTCGAGCTTGTTGCCTCACTCTCGTCCTCCAAAGAAGTGAACCTTAATGGGCTCATCATCCGCTATGCCAAAAAGTACAAGTTGAAGCAGCAGCCCAGGTTGACTGACATCATCTCATCGATCCCCGACCAGTACAAAAAGTACCTTATACCCAAGCTCAAAGCAAAGCCAGTGAGAACGGCGAGTGGTATTGCTGTGGTTGCCGTCATGTGTAAGCCACACAGGTGCCCACACATTGCATATACGGGAAACATTTGTGTCTACTGTCCTGGAGGCCCTGACTCAGACTTTGAGTACTCTACCCAGTCCTATACTGGATACGAACCCACTTCGATGCGTGCTATCAGAGCCCGCTATGACCCTTATGAACAAGCGAGAGGTAGAGTTGAACAGTTGAGGCAGCTAGGCCATTCTATTGATAAGGTGGAGTATATCATTATGGGAGGTACTTTCATGTCTTTGCCCATCGAGTACCGTGAGAACTTCATTGCACAGCTTCACAATGCTCTCACAGGTTACAATGGCCGTGACATCGACGAAGCCATCAAATTTTCACAGCAGTCGCAAACCAAGTGTGTGGGTATCACCATCGAAACAAGACCCGATTACTGTACGGAGACCCACTTGAGTGATATGTTGAAGTATGGGTGTACGAGATTAGAAGTGGGTGTTCAATCCGTCTACGAAGACGTCGCAAGAGACACCAACAGAGGGCATACTGTCAAGGCGGTGTGCGAGACCTTCGCTGTGGCCAAGGATGCCGGATACAAAGTGGTGTCCCACATGATGCCTGATCTTCCAAACGTTGGTATGGAGAGGGATTTGGAGCAGTTCAAAGAGTATTTTGAAAACCCCGAGTTCCGTACTGACGGTCTCAAATTATACCCAACGTTGGTCATTAGAGGAACGGGTTTGTATGAGTTATGGAAACAGGGTCTTTACAAATCGTATAATGCTAACGCCTTGATCGACTTGGTGGCGCGTATTCTTGCGTTGGTGCCCCCATGGACACGTATTTACCGTGTCCAGAGAGATATTCCGATGCCATTGGTGACCTCGGGTGTGGAGAATGGAAATTTGCGTGAGTTGGCACTTGCACGTATGAAGGATTTCGGAACGTCTTGTAGAGACGTGCGGACCCGTGAGGTGGGTATCCAAGAGGTGCATCACAAGGTGGCTCCAGACCAAGTGGAGTTAATCAGAAGAGACTACTATGCCAACGGTGGATGGGAGACCTTTTTATCATACGAGGATCCAAAGAAGGATATCTTGATTGGGTTGTTGCGACTCAGGAAGGCGCTGAAGAAGTACACATTCAGAAAGGAGTTCACTCTGCAGCCCACCTCCATTGTGAGGGAGTTGCATGTGTACGGATCCGTGGTACCATTGCACTCTAAGGACCCCAGAAAGTTCCAGCACCAGGGGTTTGGTACCTTGTTGATGGAAGAAGCCGCAAGAATCGCAAGAGAGGAGCACGGCTCGGAGAAAATAAGTGTGATCTCGGGAGTCGGTGTGAGAAATTACTATGCCAAATTGGGTTATTACTTGGATGGACCATACATGTCTATGGATTTGAAAAGCAATTAGAATAATCATTTCTTCGAACGGCAATTGTGATTAAGGCGCAAAGCGTCTTAATTTCATTGCGTCAACGATGGAGTCTAGAACTATCATGGCATTTTCATAATTCAAAGAATTTCATTGGAAGAAGTAAGATGGATTGATGGAAAGGATAATCACCAACGTTTTTCGCTTTCCCTCTTGGGGTTGATCGTGATATAGCTTGGAAAATAATAGAGAACAATTGATTGTAGAATTAATGTCAAAACTCGAACAATTCCATTTACATTTCCTTTTGGAAAATTCCATTTAGAGCAAATGGTATCATCAGCTCGAATGATTTTGTAGGCCGCAGACTCATGCGGTGAGGTCTAAAATTGAAGCACTAGACTACTTTGAATTATAGAGGTCTAAATTATACAAGGTATAAAATTTTAGTTCCTAAAACTTCAATGCAATCTTCAGATTGATTTTAGTTCCTCTAATAACTTTGATCATGATTTGCTCTACTTGTATTTGTTCTACTTCCGTTGCGCCACCTTCCTATGAAAAAGGCCACAAAACCCCGAGCCATCTGCTCCGAAGGAGTGCTCGGTGGCCGAAATTTCAATTGTCAGCAATCTAGGCTATGTCCATGGAAGACTTTCACCAAGTAAATTCACATTTCTCTAGGATCGCTTGGTGTGTGCAACTTTGTTGTCTAGCAATACTTTACGAGATCACATTCGTACATTGTCGATGAACATCATCTTGATTACACACTTTATTACAAATAGATCAAGATTCAACGGCTCGAAGGAAATGGATACCGCTAGATCCATGATCCATTCCTTCGATCTAAAAATAACTCCTGTGCACAAAATCATCTGCGCCTCTACAAGCCCTCACCCTATTCTTATAATACAATACTCTTATATATCTTCACAATTCTCACCGATTAAGGAAATTTCTGTTACTGTTCATACCACCTCCCCGATGTAATGCTGGGGGTTTCACCTTGCTGCGCAACAACGAGTGCACGCTATCTACATTACTCGGTAAATCTGGTGCAGACACACCAGACGTGATGCCCGAGACATTGGAGATAGGTGGTGGTGAAAACGTGGCTGTCTGGGACTTGGTACTGTTGGACCTACTCAAGCTTTCCTGCTCCTTCGCTGCAATCTCCTCCACGCGCTCTGTTACCATCAGGGCAATGCTGGTTTCAGATCCCCGGTACTTGATGAGCCAAGGGTTGTTGAGCAACGCGGCGTAAGAGGGACGCTTGTCTGGGTTTTTGTTCAAGCAAGACCACACAAACATCTGGGCCTCCTTGGAGTACACCGCTGGGTCCAACTTGGGCGGCTCGCCATCCACAATTGCGCTCAATTGCGAAAAGATGTTGCCATACGTCTCTGAAGGGTACGGGTACTGACCTGCAGCCACTTCGAGGATGGTCAAGCCGAGCGACCAGATATCCGATTGAACGGAGTATGTTGCATCATCAGGACTCATGCTCTTGATACGCTCCGGTGCCATGTAGCTCTGGCACCCAATGTTGGTCTTTGCAAGCGAAGCAACCAAGTTACCCGAGACACCAAAGTCACAGAGTTTCACCTTTCCTTGAGTGTTGATCAATATATTAGTGGGCTTCACATCACGGTGAATAATGTTGTGCTTATCCTTGAGCTCCATCAAGCCACGGATCACAGCCTCTGAAATGTATGCCAAGCACGCTTCGTCCTTCATTCCGTGCCCTCCTCCGAAAACCTTGTCCAAGGATCCTCCGTCCATGTATTCCATGCACATGTACACTGCGCCCTCTACAAAGAAGGCACCATAAAAGTCCACGATGAATGGAGAGTCACACTTGTGCAAGATTTCCAACTCCATCAAAATTTGAGTGAACTTGGTCTCGTCCAACTCCAAGCGCACTTCCTTCATCGCCATGAGCACACCTGTGGGTTTATGGAGCACCTTTGACACCGAACCATAGTTTCCACGGCCGAGTTCTTCCACATACTCAAATTCCTCTAGCGAGATGCGGAATGACGAACCCAGCGAAAAGTCCACTCCCTTGGAGTGCAACGATGCCTTACCTGAAAAATTCAATCTACCGGACTTGATGTCCACATACTTTGAGTAGTTTGCAAAAAGTCCCTGGAGCTGGGGTTTCTTGCCCTCGCCATTGCTCGTGCTACTGCTGGAGCTACCGTTGCTCTTTTTATCAGGCAAGTCGTCCAAGTTGAGCTTGAACTTTGGCTTTGGGGTCCCCGATACGTTACGAGCTAACCCCCCAGTCGACTGGGCGAGAATGGGGGATTGTCGTTTGCTCTTGGCTGAAGCAGTCGACTCTGGGCTCGAAGGAGCGTTCAAGTCATTCATGTTGAGCTTCATACCTCTTCTTTGGGAGAGGGAAGGCTTCTTCTTGGTGAGCTCAAACTTTTGCTTCCCTCCAATCATTGGCGACGAGATCGGGGTCGCCTCCGAGTCAAAGCTTGGAACACCACTAAAGGGTGTGCCATTAGGAATGCTACTTAAGGGAGTGGCTGTGATTCCACTTAATGGGGTACCATTAAAACATGGGATGCCGCTCATGGGAGCGATTCCACTGATTGGAGTGATGCCCTCTTTGGGATCATTCTGGCCATTATCGGGTGGGTTTTCGGATGGGGGAAAGTTTGTATCGATATCAAGTTGGGGCTTCAGGGTGTCACCTTCCGAAGCGGCACGAGATTCTCTAGGGTCTCTCCACTCGGATTGGAGAGCTTGAGGGAGAGCACCTGAATAATTTTGGTCTGCGCGAGCCTTTTCTATGGCCTCGCGCAATCTTTGCTCGTGGTCCTCCTGGTCAATTGGCGAAGGGAGCAAGTGACCTGGCAAATGCTGTACCGCTGATTCAGATATGGTTTTCTTGAAAGGTTCACGTTCCTTGTTATCCTGAGGGATGGGAGCTGTTGGTAAAAAAGGTAAGGGTTTTCTTTGAAATGCACGAGTGTCAGCTTTGTCAAACTGCTCACTTTGAGGGGAAGGAACGTAGGGAGGGTCTAGTTGTGTGAGGCCTCCTGGGGGTTGAGATGGCAACTCAGAGGAAGAAGGTTGCACGGTGCCAGAAGATCCCGAAGGTCCAGCACCAGGTCCAGAGGAGCCCGAAGATCCAAGAGAAGAGCCCGAAGAGCCCGAAGATCTGGATGGCATGGATATCTGGCCGGAGCCCGAGGAGTCAGGGGTGGCCTGTACGGATTGCTGACCAGGAGGATGAAGAGAGTTGTGAGCAGAATTGTAGTTGGAACTATAGTTTCCCGAGTTGTAATGATTGTAGTGTTGATTATGTTGATTATGAGTGTGTTGGTTTGAGTACCCCTGGCCCTGGTAATTATTGTAGTTTTGGCCGTAGGACTGGCCCATCTGACCCTGGATACTGTAGGGGCTCTGGCTGTAGGGGCTCTGGCTGTAAGGGCTCCCGTGGTATGGGCTTTGACGATGCAGTGAATCTTGTAGGGAATTAATTAGGTCCTTGTTTGCCGAAGGAGAAGATGCAGTGAGTGGCGGTGAGCTGATGCCCTGAGTACGTTTTTGCTGGAACGCCATGAGACGAGCCTGTATTTCGCTGTTCAACTGGGTTGGACGCAGGGAGCCGGCTGGGCTGCCCATGATTGGGTTTGGAGATGACGAAAAGTGGCCGGTTTTCCCACCGGACGGAGTGCGATGCACGCCGCCGGCTGCGACATTGACATTTGTGTTGATCAGCATGGGTTTCTGGGGCTCCTCCTTATCTTTCAAGGAAAGCGACTGTATATCGCGTTCCATATTTACTTCGCCCATGGGTCACAAGACACGCGGGTAGCAAGGAAATGACGAATGTGAACTAACAGGCTAGGTCCTGAGCTAGTGTGCTGTGGGGGTGGTGGCAGGAGGGTAGTCACAGGATGTTTGGCAGCAACGATTAGTAATCAGGGTAGCTGAAGGGATAGTGTTGATGCTTTGCAATGACAATGCTAAGGAGTTGCAAGTCGGCGGTTCGCTGTGGCTATTTGCTGACACTGGGTGGTGGGACAGTAAGTATCCAGTCCGAAAAGTGAGACTAATATTTAACTTTGATCCACTTTTGTTTTGGATCGTCCTGCGCAAAAAAAAGCAAGTCTAGTGCAAAAAGAAAAGATGCGACTCCAACACACGTTCTTGCCAGAGGTTTCGGTACATGGAGCGGACCCGACGCGAACCGTCGGACCCAGGCTACGAAGATCAATTTGGAGTTTGCTTGAAAACATCGGCTACGGAACCAAACTGTGCCAACGGGCCTCCCACGGTGGAAATTACGGATTCAATCGTCCGCCTGTACACAAAGCATACTAAGTATACAAAAACATTGTAGAATTCCCAGCGGTGGAGGAGCCAGAAATACACAAAGCGTGATGGCGACAGGCAGTTACAGAAGGCTGGAGAAAAATGGCTTATTCTGTAACACCAGTGTTTTATATGTCATCGTGTTACAGTATCTGTTAGAAGATTGCTCTGTGGTTAATGATCCGAAATTACTGCATACTCTAATTTTTTCCCTGTTTTGTATTACTATTTACTGAGTGCACAAAGGAACAGGCCCAATCGGGATATCCGCCAAATTGTGCAATGCCTCGAGGTGCTATGTGTACACTGGCACTCCATCGAGGCACGCCAGGGGTAATCGACACTTGCAGTCGCATTACGTGTCGCGTAAGGAATCGCAGCTCCATCGCATGCAACCCATTTTTTCGCTTACAACCGTTTCTTCCTCAACTCTATTCCAACATTGCTTCTCTGTTGTAGTGTGCTACAGCCCTCTGCTACCATGCTCCACCCCTTCACCATTACGCTTTGGCTATGGCGAAAAAATGCCCACAAAAGACCCCCAGAATGGGCAAAAGAGCGTGAGGGCGGCCACGGGCGCAAAAATATCGCCTGTGGTTAATTAATGTGGCAATACCCTTCCAAGCCATGCATGAGAGATCGATCCCCGTGTTCACCTATTTGCTCGTTTGGTCCTCTGCTCCCTTCGAATTTCACCTTGAAACCACAAAATCACAATCTGGCACATCTGGTTGCTGGCAGGCAGGGGTTGCCTTGTTAAAATCCATTAGCCTTCGCTTGCTTTCAACAGACCGAGCTTGTGTTTCCTCCCAAAACTGTAAAGCTTCCTCCCTAAACTTGTGTAAAGCTTCCTCCCAGAGTTTACGGGTTACGGCCGCCATTTTGCTTGAAACAGCCCTGTCAAGTATAGCTCCTATTACCACCTTTATTTTTTGGCTCAATCTAAACACATGATATCATAGGGCGCCTCGTAGCTGCATCATGAATCTGCATTGACTTGTTGATCAACGGTCAGATGTTGGGTACCATGAAAGATCTGATTTTACTATTCTTGATACTTGTTTTTGTCTCTATTTGTCTGTTTTATCGCTCTGTCATTCTCTATGTGTCTTTGTCTTTATTTCTCTATTTTGTCTATTTTGTCTTTTTCTATTTGTCTCTATTTTCTCTCCATCTCTATTTTGTCTATTTTCCCTTCATTTTCCCTTCATTTTCTCACCATTTTCTCCATTTTCTCCATTTTCTCCATTTTCTCCATTCCTCTCCTTTTGTCTGTTTGTCTGTCCATCATTTTGTCTTCTCTGTCCATCATTTGTCTTCTCTGTCTCTAATTACAATGCGATGTCATACAATTGTCTGAATCCTTTTTGTCCCGTTTCCTTGAATCTTGTTCCATTGCATCGGTGGGTTTGCGGTTCCATCTCTCCAGCTATTTTTAATCTAGTCACTCATGCTATTTTTGGGTTGTCCTCGAGCTACGGCCCCACTGTCGCCCCATCAATTTTTGCCAATTTGGCCAATTTTACCCCCTTCACATTCTGCAAACGTTGACACTGATCTGCCAAAGATTAGCCTTGCATTGCCACCTATCATCCTGTAGTTATCGTTTAGCTCTAATGTCATCACTTTTGTCATTGATGAACCCTATAATCATTATTTTGCAATCTTTGAATTGTTATTGTTAGGGCTTGTTAGCGTTCATCATTAAATTATTGTTGATTAACGGCCATGCACAATCCTTCCGATGCTCAAACAATAGTACCTCGTTATTTCCATTAGTGTATTGTTTCCTCCATTGACTCTGTACCTCATTTTCTGCAAGAACATGGAAAAAACATACGAGTTTTCCGTCACGACAACATTCCCATCATCGGACGCATTGTCCAGTATAACGGCTTTATTTGGGGCGTGTTTAGACCACAAAATTACACGGGGGTTACTCTTATCGTGCGGTCAACCTTCACCGAACAAGAGTTCAGAAAGATTGAAGACAGATTACGAGAAGACAGATTACCAAAAGACAGATTATGAGAAAGTAAAAGTTCCTTTCAACGTTTCTCTCCCATTGTTCTCCCATTCTATCAACTCCCAATTAAATGGCTATTATTTGCATTGCCGATATTTGCGTCGATTGGATCTCGTTCCAAAAATACTTCAATGTTGATCTTGGTTTGTGATCCCCACTTCTCCAAGTACGTCACAATTTCCCCTTTTTTGAAAGTCATGATCTGACAAACGGACTGAAATCCATAACCCATTGGAGTCAAAACCCATGGGAGTCAAACCCATTGGAGTCAACCCCATCGGAGTGAAATCACGTATGTGTGATGCAACAAGTCTGAAGTGTCTGAAGCCATATTTGTGAGTCATGTGTCTAGTCATCTGTGAGCTACATATCTGCCTGTCCGCCACATGTCTGCCTGTCTGCCATATGTCTGCCTGCACATCTTCTGTGTCTTGTTGCACCCAAAATGTCGCGCAACATAAGTCGTCTTCTTCGTAAATGTCGCTCTTGCCATTTCATGGACACCAATGTGTCCTACGGTACAGCCAATGACTCCGCGACCCTTGGCCACAAGATAGCCATCCAGATAAATGACTTTGACAGCTACCAGGCGTCTCCGTCAAAACTCGATAAGCTCCATGGCGTGGCTTCTCAGGTGCCGATAATTCGTATCTACGGCTCAATCACTGTGGCAGCCCTGAGTCACAACATCAAGAGAAGGCGTCTTGATGATGATCCAGCAGTTTACAATATCCTTGTCCACGTCCACAACTACTTTCCATATGTCTACATTGACTGTGTGGATAAAACGCTCTCGTTAAATGAGGTTTGCATGAAATTGGAAGCAGCGCTTGCTGAAAGCTTTAGTAAAAAGAAACCAGAAGAACTAGATGATGAACCAGAATCTACGGGTTCCTACAGAAAGTACATCGCTGGGGTTTCTTTGTGTCGGGGGTTGCCCATATATGGGTACCTGTTAGGCCATCGACTCCTCTACAAGGTTTCTTTATTGAACCCAATGTATAAATCGAGGTTGGTCAAGTTGATCCAGGGTGGTTTGACTTTAGCCAAGGGAGAAAAGAGCACCGATCAAAAGGTTTCCAAAAAACTGCCCCTTCTCCAAATTTATGAAGGTCACATCACATTCTTTCTGCAGTTCCTAGCGGATTTCAACTTGTACGGGTGTGGGTGGATGTATTGCTCGAACGAATCACTTTATTTCCGAACCCCAATACTAAATCCTAGCCTTATAAGCTACTTGAATGCTGCTCAAATCGACTACCTTGCTGACCACTTACACCAGGCCATTACCACGGTGAATGTATTGGCCTGTAGTGAAGAACCCACAGAGAAGATTGGGGCCTTTGACAGAATAGGAAAGTCGTTATTGGAAGTCGACATCTCTACAGACACTATTCTCAACAGGAATACAGTGGACGTTAGAGAACTTCACGATAGTCTCACCGAATTGAGGGCATATGACAAGATGAATGCAACCACTGACGAAATAGATGAAAATCATAGATACCTCTCCTCGCTCCGTTTTGTGTTTTCTGACCTCAAGTTCCAGGTGCTGCAAATAGACCCCAACTTCAAGATTGAGGAGCAGATGAAGCTGATTTACCTGCATTCAAATTACCACACCAAGAGTATACATTTTCTAGGTACAAACGATGGTAATACAAACTGGTCGAATCAGGTCGAACTAGACGAGCTTCTTAGGCACGCGATCAAAGTTAACGCTACCGTAAGGAAAGTCAACTCAGTCGAATCCTTGGAAGAGAAGCTCCAGAGGAATGAAATACTCAAAGTGAAAACATGCTACCAGTTGGTCACAGAAGAAATATTCAATGTGCAAAAGCCTAAACTAACCCGGGGGACAGATTTGTTGGCTTGGCAAGACTATGATAATTTGTTCACGCAACAAACCAAGATACCGGGGCCTTGTGATACGATTCTCCTGGACTCTGAGGTAGACGAGATAGAAATATGCGAACAATGTGAAAGTTGTCAGCAGTGTAAAAGGGATTATGAGAAACTCGATAGCTTAAATGAGCATCATGTACATCAGCCATGCCAACATGATGAGGATTCAGATGAAGAGAAAGAAGAGAAAGAAGACGATGACGGCGTTCATACACCGCACAACTCTTCTACACCACACAGTTCAGATTCTGAAGATGTTTTATCGGATATAGACGAAACCCAACCTGGTGCCATGGACAAGCAAATAATGTTTGAGATGACTCAAAAGAGAACTCAACATAAAGTTTTGACCAATCCAAGCGGCCAGCTGAGCGAGGAATTCAACAGCAAGTCCAAAAACATCCCAACAATAAACTCTCAGTTAACTTCTACAAATCTTCATCTCGGTAGTTTTCCAAAGCTATTGCATTCATCGGGCAGCGAAAATAGTTTTAGTACAACTAACGGAAAACGTATAAAGAGTGATTCTCCATCTACCCAAAACTCAATATCCAAGTGTCTGCTTGATATAAAACTACATGACAATGCTTATGAAATCCCGGTTCCTGAATGCCTCCATCCTAGTAAAATATCCAAGACATTCAAGGATTCAGGTACTTTAGAGATCAATTACGAAGATCCATATTATGGTTCGGGAAAAGACCGACCCAGCAAACCAATGATTTTCGCAGGTCGAAAAATCTTGGTGCCTGTAAAGTCGATCGAAGAAACCGAAATGTCAGCAAAAATTTCAGAAAGTGTTCTCGAACAAGACTTGCCCCTGCACGTTGAAGGTAATTTCTCGTGGTGGGTTCGAAACGAAGAACCTCCTTCAAAGAGCAGCGTGGTGGGATGGTGGAATGAAAAAGAGAAAAAAGCACGCGCAAAGCGAGCAAAGTACAAGTCCCAGATTGAGCCTGGAATTACTCAGAACCTGTACAAACATTCTTACAGCTCTCTAAAGGTACGGCGGAAGCAAGGTGATTTCAATATGTTGACGTCCCTTCATATGGAATTACTTGCCGCAACCATTGGTGAGCTATCTCCAGATCCGTATCTGGATCCTATATCTGCAATATTCTACTCTTTTGATGATTCGAATGGAATGCACAAGAACGCTCATACAACGGGTATCTTTATGGTAGAAAGTGGAGAGCATGAAATATACATGGGTCGTTGTCAAACAAGCCTTCCAAAGATAGAAATATTCTCCAATGAACTCGATATGTTGAATGCATTAATCAAATTGGTTGATCGCTTCGACCCGGATATACTCTCCGGCTATGAGGTTAATGCTTCTTCATGGGGTTACCTTATAGAGAGATTTCGTACAATGCACGATATAAACTTGTGTGCTGAATTGAGTAGAAGCAGCTTCAAAAGCAATGGAAAATTCGGCGACAGATGGGGGTACACTCACACAGCAAACTTTATGATAAATGGGAGACACGTACTAAATATATGGAGAGTCTTGCGCTCGGAATTGAATTTAACAAGCTACACTCTCGAAAACGTATGCTACCACTTATTACACCAATCCTTACCGCGGTACCTGAATGAAAAACTTTCCAAGTGGCTTCGTGGAGGCTACCAAACTAAGTTGATGGTTATGCAATACTTTGTGAGGAAAGTAGAGTTGGCAACTAAGATTGTTGCCGTCCAAGAATTAATCACTCGTAATGTTGAACATTCCAGATTGATCGGAGTCGATTTCAACTCCAACTTCTACCGTGGATCCCAATTCAAAGTGGAGTCAATTCTTTTGCGCCTCACAAAGCCCGAAAACATCGTACTTAATTCTCCCTCAAAGGAACAAGTGCACGAAATGCGCTCGTTGGAATGCATTCCACTAGTGATGGAGCCAGAGTCGAATTTCTACAAGTCTCCATTGGTGGTATTGGACTTTCAGTCATTATATCCGTCCGTGATGATAGCCTATAACTATTGCTTCTCTACTTTAGTGAGTAGGTTGCATAACTTCAAACCAAGGAAAAACCCTGTTGGATATCTCAAGAATGTGCCATTGGAGCCAGGAATACTAAAGCTTCTAGAGGATCAAGATGCCCTCACCTTATCGCCAAATGGGTACATTTTCGTAAAGAGTAAAGTAAGGAAATCCATTCTTGCCAAGATGTTGGAGGAGATGCTCGAGACAAGAGTTGCTGTCAAAACTGGTATGAAGAAATTTGCAGATGAGCCAGAGTTAATGAAGCTTTACAATGCCCGTCAACTTGCATTGAAATTGATCGCAAACGTTACATACGGCTACACATCAGCTACATTCAGTGGGAGAATGCCCAACTCAGATGTTGCCGACGCAATTGTTTCTACAGGAAGAGAAATCTTGACCCAGTCGATTGATATCATAGAGAATGGTGATTATGGAGCAAAAGTCGTTTATGGAGACACAGACTCTCTATTCGTCTACTTTCCAGGAAAATCCAAGGCAGAGGCTTTCAAGTTGGGGAGACAAATTGCGGAAAAGGTGACTGACCTGTTCCCAGATCCAGTCACTTTAAAAATGGAAAAAGTGTACCACCCCTGTATTCTACTTACCAAGAAAAGGTACGTAGGATACAGCTACGAACTGGAGTACCAAAGGGAGCCCAAGTTTGACGCAAAGGGTATCGAGACCATCAGACGAGATGGTATTCCCGCTCAACTGAAAATTGTAGAGAAGTGCCTCCGTATACTCTTTGAGACGAAGAATCTTTCCAAGGTGAAACAGTATGCGATGGAGCAGTTTTACAAAGTTTCAATCAACAAGATCTCGTTGAACGAGTTTTGTTTCGCGAAAGAAGTGAGGTATGGCACTTACAAGAATGAAACACACCTTCCCCCAGGAGCTCTTGTTGCAGAAAAGAAAACACTCAAGGACCCAAGAGGCGAGCCCCAGTATAGAGAAAGAGTGCCATATGTTGTTATTCGTGATTCCACCAAAACGCGTTTAAAAGATCGGTGTATTTCCCCCGAAGATTTCATCCACCTGTACCTGACTCCTGACAAATTTTACCCCGACTATGAGTACTATATCACGAAAGCATTGATTCCGCCACTTGAAAGACTATTCAACTTACTCGGTGTCGATGTACGAGCCTGGTACAGGGAGCTTCCCCGCTATATAGAGAGCCAGTCGTACCGGCATAATACTATCTTTGATGCTGCAAGAGTGAGCAAAAACGAATGTCTTGGATGTGGAGATGAAATTCAAGGTGCACTGAAGAATTTTTGCGGTGAATGCCTCCAAAATGAGCTCGAGTTGCTAGCCAAACTCACAGTACAACAACGAAATAAGCTGATGAAACTTTTTGGAGTGGACCTGGTGTGCTCAAGGTGTGTTTCAGCTAATATGCACATGAGCAGAACTTTAGTGGGAGCCGCCGTTTCTGAATGCATGAATTTGAATTGTAAAACATTCTACGAAAGGTTCAAGGTGAGAAATGATCTACAATTGGTGGTAGAGAGAAATGAACACGGCCTCAAAGAACTTGAGTGGTGATTGAGAGGACAGAATATGATAATGAAAACGATGCAAGAGGATTGATTTAATGCAAACCTGTATATATATGTAATAATACTTGAAAGGAAGAACGTAGATATCGTAGTATTTTGACAAAAAAATGTTAAACATTGATAAAATCGAGTCTTAATTCTTCAACGATCTACTCCAAATGGCTTCTCTAATTTACAAAATTCCACTTCCTCTAAAAGATTTAATGATCTCCTCTGTAACGTTCAATTTGCTTCAATTTCTATAAAGTAAACGGCCATCGCAGATTCAGTACATCTAGAAAGTTTGCTATGTAGCATTCAATATTCAATTCAATTACTGCGACCACCATCCTAATCGCCCTTCCAACTACCCAGGAACATGTGCTTTGCATACGCCAAAGGATGATTCATATCCCCCGCACCCATCTGACCCACATCTGGACTAAAAGACGTGATTGGCAAAACCATAACATCATCGACCACAACAGGCATCTGCATACCAGTGAACATTTGCCAATCCACAATGTTATCAAGCTTGCCCTTCTTCAATGCCTCTGGTGTCTGAAGAATATTGTTCAAGTACTCAAAGACTCCATCTGTCCAGATTCCTGGTCCGGTCCAGTCCATGATATCCCCACCCGAGTCCTTACCAAGAACCTTCTTCAATTCACCATTCTTTTTTCTAGTCAAGGTTATTTCAGTAATCTTCGCGATAAGCTCACGCAACATGGGGTGCCCCTTCTTTGCCAGAATTGTCCATTGGCAAAATTGAATTCTACGTGCGTACCAGTCGTTCCAGTCAGGTCTATCTGGATCAGCCTCAATGCCCACAATCAAACCAGGATTGTTCGGCTTATCGAGGTATGTATCGTTCGAAGAAAGCCAAACATCTATTGGCTTAACACTGATTGTATCGATGTCGGAGTAAACTCCTCCTCTTGCGTACAAAATCAAGTACCTGAAAAAATCGGCCTTCAATATACTTTTTGGCATTGAATTGTACGCCTCAGCCACTTCCGGCACACCGGCGTAGAACTGGTTGACCATTTCCTCACATGACTCGTCTGTTATCACGGCATGCTTGTAAGTTGGGTTGTTTTCCTCCCACGTCTTTTGGTACTTTTTGTATTTTAAAGGGAAGGTTTCGGACTCTAAACCCACTTTCCATGTTTGCCAAATGTACTTTTGCATCGGCTTTTCGGGTTCGTATGGGAACTGGTATGATAATTGCTGCCTGAGTAGCGAATCAGAACGTAAAGAAGCCTTCTTATTTGGCTGGAAATTCATTCCCGCCGTTCTCCAGTTGGCATGCTTTTCCTTTTCCCTGCTGAGCTGAAGCTTACTAGAGCTAAGCTCAGTACGATGTGAAACTCGAGGGGCCCGTACAGAGTACGTCAAGAGCATATATAGGAGGTAAAGGCCTGCTGCGATCGTGATGATCCGCAATGCTTTTCGTGTGGCCATGTTGGTGAAAAAAACTTGATTCACGATGAATTTTGATATGGAATGTGATCAATTTTTGGTGAAGAAGAGCACCACAATGAAGCCGAGTATTCTAACAAGTAATTGATGACCAGACTTCACTGAGGATGTTACAAGTCTTCTGCTGTCATACGGGATCAGACAACAAATTATGGGAACTACGAATTTCATATCAAACTTAGAAAAGGTAACAATAATCAAATATTACACAAGTCGAGATGAACCGTGCCTCGTTGAAGAATCGGATCATCTAATACTCTACAATCTTTTACAAATTGACACTCGCGCTATGTAGCATTAATAATCAGCGGTGCATATATAAACCAATATATCCACACCACTGCACAAAAAAAATCTGTATAAGTAACCCAATGTCTAAATCCAAAACAATTAATAAATAATCATCATAAAGTACAAGCTGCCATCATGCCATCCAAATTAATGACTGACAACTGACAACTTTTCTATTCTCACTGGTCATTCGGAAACCAGTCGGTTTCCATTTCTAATCCGAATGCAAATCGAATTAAAAATACCAAGCTTTTCCTTCTTTCCCTTTCCCTTTTTCCAATAACAAACGATGTAGTAATACAATTTGGATAAGCCCAAAAGAATGAAATTATCCTTTCCCGTAGCAACACTTTCCAAAAGTCTATAAGTTGCAAAACAATTAAATCAAACAAGACCTTAAAGAAGCACATCAGTACCAACACTGGTAACCTGGAAACCTGAAAAGCGGAAAACCATTTTGCTGAAAAGCTTTCTAAAAAAAATTATACCCTCAAGAACAAGAAAATCAATAATGAGCTGCTAGACAAAAGCATCCTTTCGTTCCAACAGTCACTAAGATTGAGACATGGAGTGTAATACAATATTGCTATTCTGGCACTTGTGCACCAGAATACATGAAAGCACCAAGAAGCATCTCGTACTTCCCATGATCGCATACCCAAGTATGCTCGACAAATGCTGGACGGAACAGGCCGCCAGCGACACCTTAACGCTGCACAGTCATAAGTGAGTTATATCAAAAACAAGCAAACAAAATAAAAAAACGGTGGAAGCAGATTGAATTGAAATGTAACAAAATCGTCAACTCATTCTTCCATAGCGAACACCAAACTGAAAAATAAAAATGAAATCAGTTCAGGCGTTTCACGGCGACCCCCTGAATACTCGAACCCAGGTTAGGTAGCTAGTATCCAGTGGAAAGTCACTGTCCCCTTACCACCAGGAGGTGTTAGAGGATGGGTTACCGTAGCCGGAGGATTCGCCATAAGAGTTAAAGTTGGAGCGGGAGTTGTAGCCCCCAGAAGAGTAGGAGTTACCACCCCATCCTCCACCGCTGGAGCCGCCAAAGCCATTGGATCTTCTAAAGTCCTTGACTGGGCCTCTACCACGAGAGCCTCCACCACCACGAGCTCTACCCCCCCCAAAGGCAGACTCTCTGGCGATTCTCTGCAAAAAGTCTGGAACCTCCTGGTTGGCTTCCGACAACAAGTCAATCATACCCTTTGCGATGTTTCTGTTGTTTCTGTTAAAGAATGCAGTGGCGATACCAACGTTACCCGCACGACCAGTTCTACCAATTCTATGCACGTAGTCATCAATGTCAGCAGGCAAGTCGTAGTTGACAACGTGAGCAACGTTTGGAATATCCAAACCTCTGGCAGCCACGGCAGTTGCCACCAAGATGGGGCGGTTACCGGACTTGAAAGCGGCCAAGGCCTTCTCTCTCTCGTATTGTGTTCTGTCACCGTGAATGGAGGTGGCTGGGAAGTTCTGGTCAAACAAGAACTCGGCCAAGTTGTCAGCCATTCTCTTGGTTTCAGTAAAGATGATGGTCAAACCATTCTCACCAGCACTCAACAAGTCCAACAAGACGGACTTCTTTTCCTCATCCTCCACGTGCAACACTCTCTGAGTAATGTTTTCGGAAGTAGAACCGACTCTACCCACACTCAAAAAGATGTAGTCCTTCAAGAAATCACGAGCCAAGTGCTGGATGTCTCTTGGGAAAGTAGCAGAGAACATGAGGGTTTGTCTGTCTGGGACATCTGGCATGTCACACTCCTGGACAATGTGTCTGATTTGGGGTTCGAAACCCATATCCAACATTCTGTCGGCTTCGTCCAAGACGAGGTACTTGATGTTGGCAAGGGAGACTCTACCTCTCTCCAACAAGTCCTTAAGACGACCTGGAGTGGCAACCAAAAGGTCACACCCTCTCTCCAAGTTTCTCATTTGCTGTCCAATGTCGGCACCACCGTACACGACACATGGGCGCACCCAAGATCTGTACGAGAACTTTTTGGCCTCATCGAAAATCTGGGACACCAACTCTCTGGTTGGGGCCATAACAAGGGCAGTTGGGTGCACCTTGTGCGAGGAGAAAGCACCATACTCGTTGGTGACAGGAGCAGGCCCATTCATGTAGGACTCAGACAAGACTGGGAAAAGGAAACCACCAGTCTTACCGGAACCAGTTTGGGCACAGGCCATCAAGTCTCTACCGGCGGCAACGATAGGGACAGAGTACTTCTGGACTGGAGTTGGCTTGGTGAATCTCGAAAGAGTCACATTCTCAACCAACAATGGGTCCAAGGGAGGAGCAGTAAAGGAGGTGATTGGTTCTGGGACACCGTCACCAGAAGCCTCAACAGGGATGTCATCATAGTTGTCAAAGTTGATACCACTAGATTGGAAAGAAGAGTCCTCGGGGGTACCAAACAACTCCAACTCCAATCTCTCGTCGCGGTCAGATGGCTCATGTTTACCATCAATCCATCTTCCAACACCGCGTCTTCTAAAGTTGTTGCCACCAAACTCACGGCCACCGCGACCACCACGGCCACCAAAGCCAGAGCCACCACGGCCACCACGACGGGATTCGAATCCACCGCCGAATCCACCACCGCGGCCAGGGTTACCAAAGCCACCACGGCTACCGCCGCCAAAGTTGTTGTTTCTCTTAGAGGGAGGGACGTACACCTTCTTGCCGCTTGGTGCGTCTCCCTTCACTGAGAGGTTGTTCATCTGGTCTGCTAAATCAGTCATGATTGTGTTTTGCCTCTGTAAAATGGATGTGATCCTATAAGAAGAAAAAGATTTGTAAAGAAAATTTATTCACTTTGATCAAAGCACTTTTTTGCTGCATTTTTTGCTGCATTTTTTTCTCGGGTGGCGTTTCTTTTTCGATGCATCTGGGAAAATTTTTGCGTGCAATGTGCAGAACGTTGATAAGGACCCTCATGGCATTTGATCGCAAGCGGTAGAATAAACGAGGTTAGGGATTGGCATTGATTGCTTCGACTGTTTCAAGTTTCATATTTATGTCAGATCAAATGTGGCAAAAAACGGTGCAAGAAATTATAATTGCTCAAGACAATTGGTCTGGTGCAAATAAGGGCGTTTTCAGAACAAAGGCGTATCTTGGTGAAGAAGTTACGTTTCAGACAGACAACCAGGGGAATGGGGCAAGACAAGCAAGGAGTAGGTTAGCAGTAGGCCTATTCAAGTAATCTTAAAAATAGAAACGATCATTCATAGCAAGGTATAGTTAGATCGATCTAATAGGAGCTGACTAAAAAGGAAAGTGAAAATTAGCTTCAAAATACTTGGTGGAGTTTGAAGGAATTCCATTGTGATTGAAGAATTACTAATTGGGCCATAAGAAATTCCCTGATTAGTAATTGGAGGAAAAGAGGTGGACTGAGACAACTCCGAAGTAAAACCGGTGATGGTGCTGGTATTGCTGTTGCCAACAAGGCGTTTTGATGGGCTTATTTTTCCACTTGTCAACAAAATTTTTGGTCCCAACGATCGAATCGAATAACCTTTAAAATGTACCTGCAACTCTGGTTTGGGGAACTTTTGCCAAAAAAAAATATTAGGCACATTCCCAAAATACCACGTTACTTGTGCTTCTTCTTCTTATCTCCATGTACATTTGTCGTACATTTATTGTATATTTGTTGTACAATCGCTCACTTTGAAAGATTGCACATTCAATTTGAAGATTGATAAAGGAGTGAAGATAATTAAAACACAATTGAGTGAAATTAGTCAATTGTGTAAACGAATCATAATTGGATTTTAACAGTGCCTCATAGTGTTAACATAACTTCTTCACAGTTGTTAAGACGTATAAAGATGCCCTAACTACATTGTCCTCAATCTATAATCTCTATTCACAAATATCACAATTTTATTCTCTTTCCATTCAACTTAATGCAAAACTATCACATACAGGAGGCTCAGTTAATCACTCAGCCAATTTTACAGGCTTGGGTACTAATGTCACAGAATGATCATCTTGTAGCCGTGCAGACATCAGGTTCATATTCGTATCTCCAATCTTTCTCAATAGTGTTTTTTTTTCTTGTTTCTCCTTATAGGAACACTTGAAGTCTCGTTGTCTCATTATTTCCTTCATTATCATACCTTTCATTTCGCTACTTTCCCTTGTCACTGCTCCTTTTCACCAGTACAGTCGTCTGATTTCAACCAATTCTTGACGTACTATTGATACACTTACCGCATGCGTCGTTAACATCTCATTGACATTCTTGTCACATTATTTTTACTCATCAATCGCACTTTTTCACTTTCAGCCATGGGTTGTCGCATTTTCTTCACTTCAACTAATCTCTCATTTTAGTCATTTAGCAGTCATTTTTAACAGTCAATTTTAACAGTCATTTTTAATAGTCACTTTCAATACCCAACACCCATTTTTAATACTTCCATACTCTTTAACTCATTAGCTGGTCTCAAACGAGACCTTCAGCTGATTGGCCGACTGGCCATTCAACAGGATTTTCGCATGCGGGTGTGCCCAACAGGTCCGATCCTCCATGGGCAAAAATGAAGTGTGTGCTGGTGGTGTCGAAGTACCCTCTCCCATGGGCAAAAATGGCAAATCCTCGCCATTGTAGTTCAAGTCATATACCTCAAGTCCCTCTGAGTCAGAGCTCGTTGAAGAAACGCTCTCCTCATCCGACTCACCATTTACCTTGAACATGCTGTGAACCTTGCCATGGACTCCTCTGGGCTCGCCCTTTTCCAACTCCTCGCTAGCAATGTCAAATTCGTCATCCACATCCACGGTTTCTTCTTTGGTCTTCCTCTTCAGCTTCTTTCTTCTTCTGTACCGCTTTCTGTTATCGTCACTCAATAAATTGAAGGGCTTTTGCTGCTCACGCACGTTCCAGTTCAAGTTGCGGCTCACACTGTCAAAGTATTCGGTTCTTGAAGAGCTCACAGATGGGAATGGGAACGGACTCGCCTGGATCGTCACATAGTCCCCTTTACACAATTCTGTTCGCACCTTACCATCAAACGACGCCCAGGCTGTCGATCTACTCGTGGTGGGTACCTTCACTTTCAAGAACATGCCGTCAGGAAGTAGTATTGGTCTGAAACTGAGGGTGTGCGGACATATGGGTGTCACACTAATCGCAGATACACTGGGGTGCACCAACGAACCTCCTGCAGATAATGAATAGGCAGTAGACCCGGTGGGTGTGGCAATGATCAACCCGTCCGCTTGGGCTACGGTCAATAGAGCACCATCACCGTACAATTCGAGATTTGTCACAAAGGGCAGTGGGCCGCGGTCCACCACTAGCTCGTTTAGCACCTGTTGCTCACACACTAATTTCCCATCGGCCTTGTGGACCCTACACGTGAACCTCATTCTGAGATGCGCCTTGACACCGGAATCAATCACGGTGTGCATTCGCTCTCGGAACTGCTGAAATTTGAAGTTGGTGAGGAACCCAAGCGAACCCAACGCAAAGGACATCACTGGAGGAACAATCCGCTGGAATAAGTTGGACACATACAACACTGTGCCATCGCCTCCCAAGGTGACCACGAGGTCGAATACCTCGGGATGCCGTGCTGCGAATTTTCGGTCCCAGTATCGCAAAAGGGTGGAGGCTTTCGGAAACGTTTCCTGGATTTCAGAGGCATTGAACCTCTTCAGACGCTCGAGTTTATGGTCCACGTAAACGACGACGTCGTTGCCCTTACGTGCAAACAACCATTCAACCACTTCACGAGTGAGATAAATCAAGGAATTGTCCCGTGCCTTAGTCACAATCATAATGACCCGGACATCCAATTGGATCGTGGCCTTGCTCAAGTTTTTGGCAAGCATTCGAACCCCATTGGCGGTCTCCGCCAACTCGGTGTGAGACCTGACCGAGCGGAGGTCCTCCGTTTGGAGCTTTTGTAGCACCTTGCTCGATTTTCGCCGCATCGGAGCTCCTTGGTAGTCTGTCAGAACCTGTCGTTTGTCAATTGATTTGTCATTCTTGTCGCTCTTGTCGTTCTTTTCACTCTTTTCATTCTTGGAGTCCTTCTCCTTCTTATCTGCCTTTCCGTCAGCCTTTGTCTCTGGCTTCCCCTCCAACTTCCCATCGGGCTTTCCATCAGGCTTGTCGCTCTTGATCTCCTCCTTTTCGTTTCTATCATTCTTTTTCTTGACTTCTTCCACGGCTTCCATCTCGACCTTTCTGTTCCGATTGCCCATCGATGGTTTCCGTGTCTTTCGGGGTTTTATCTCGGGAATTGGGAACTCTGGGCCTCGGTCGGTCATGTCGGCTGTTGAGGTGAATGAAAAAAAGCCTCAAGCGGCGAAAATCAAGGCACGCTACAAATTGGGTGATAGAAATTACACCATGCTAGCAGGTGATGGACTCTGGAGCATTACATGGGTTATTTCTTGGACAATTATTTTGGACAAGGACCATCAAAGTCACAAACTACATTCATAGTATTTTACTAATTGTAGGGACCACGGTTGAAAAATTCAGCCCTGAGATACCCCACTGGATCATAATTGTGTTGTGAACAAACCTAAAGTGATCGTTGCTCGTTACCTGATGACATTTGCCGATACAAATTTCAATGATACGCTAATAGTTGATATTGTTAGTGTACCCTCACCATTTCTTGCAGCCTGGCCCAGGCACGTTGGCATTGTCTTCTCTATATGCGTACTACTGGATCTCACAAAATCTGAGTACAGAGCACAAAAAGTTGTCGAATCGTAGTGTGCATATTGATTATGATCTTCCTCATAAGTCTTCCACCCTACTTACTCATCGAATCATCTACTCATATTCTACTCATGTTCTTACGAGTATTCTACTACTCATGTTCTTACTAGTATTATGTACTCATGTTCTCCTACTAGTATTCTACTACTCATGTTTTTCTAATAGTATTCTACTGCTCTCTCCGACTCAGGTTCTCCTATTCTACTACTCATGTTCTCCTACTCACATCGTCATGCATTCCTCCTACTACACTTCTCCTTCTCTCACATCTCCCACATCTACATCTCCTACTCTACATCTTCCACTCTTCTCACTATTTTATTGCCTAAGCTATTATTCCCACTCCTCGAGCGAATCATCGAGTTTTATCTACATTGTCCCTCATTATTCAGCTGAAACCCCAGTGAATTCATCTGTCATCAGCTTTCATCTACCTCGAACCTCAACGATTCGCTTGCTCTGCCCATGTCTAATCTCTACACTTCCATCCTCCAGTCTTTCTGTCCAACAATGGCAACGAGGCTCCCAAACACCATCCCAACTCGTTGTTGTCGATTGTCTTGGCGGTCTTCAATTCTCTGTGCGATGGAATGTCGTACCCTCTGTGCAAAAGAGCAGTGATGAAGGACAAGTCCAAGCACCATTGAGGCTCCTCCTTCAAGTTCTTGATGTGGTCCTCAAACAACACCTCCTTCCACAACTCGTCTCCGTTGCAGACCAACTTGGTCAACAGGTTCAACTCGTCAACAGTGAAGCTCGATGGGAATCCCAATGGGTTGGTTCTGTCGTAAAAGTAAGAAAAGATGTACATATCGGAGGTGAGGGCGAAGGACCTGGTCAACGATGGCTGGTGAATACCGTTGAACGAACATGGCTTGGAGGTACACTCAACCTCCTTCTTCAAGACAGCCTCTGCAAGGAAACGACATTGGGCGCCAGAAGCACCTCCGGTCGATGGACCCTTAAAGTTGACCACGTAAAAAGCGTCATCAACCTCAACAAGCACGTTTTCAGCAACTTGACCAGCGGCAATACACGGGTTCTTGACAGTGACCGTGGCCTTGGCTTCCTTGGCTTCCTTCTTGGATGTGTACTTGGTCAAGTCAGACAGTTCCTTGAGGTGCGACGACACCACGAGACTGTTGACCTTGTTTCTACCCTCCATCAAACCGTAACCCAAGTGCGAGTACTGGTACAACTTGAAGTCTCTACCAGCAAAGTTGAACTTGTACTCAAAGTCCACACCTTCAATCTTTTGGTTAGGCGAGGCAAACTCTGGCTCAAACACAATCTGGGTACTACCTCCACCCAAGTCAAACACTGCGGCGGTTGGGGTCTTTTCAGCGGTACCGATGTTTCCCAACAAGTAGTTGGTTGTGATCCAGGCGTACACACCCTCATCCTTACCCTCCATGATGCTGATACCGTCACCTTCGACAACTGCAAATGGGTAGTCCTGCTGGAGATGGCGTCTAACCTCTGCCAAAATAGCGTCACTCTTCTCCTTACCCAACAATCTCAAACCAGCGGTGGCCTTCACGGCAACTGGGGTACACTTTTGCTTGTCCTTTGGCACAGTGTTCACGGCAGTGTCCAACAAAGAGTCCAAGGAGGCTGCGGCTCCCTTGGTGTCGGTGTCGAAGGACGACAATCCAGGCTTTTTCATCTCAAACTTCTCGTTGAGCAAAATCGGTGGAGAGACACAGGTGTTGAACTCGTAAACGTGCACACGCGATCCAGTGGATCCAGCATCAATCATCACAACATAGTCACGGTCAGTACAGTCAGCAGAACCAGCGGATGCACCGGCAGGTCCCTTGGCCTTACCAGCAGCAGCCTTGGCAGCTTTGTCGAGCTTGTCGATGGCCTCATTGACTTTATCGGCGGCCTTATCAACTTTTTCAGCAGCCTTGTCACCAACTTTGTCAGCAGCCTTGTCAGCTTTACCGGCACCAACCTTGTCACCGACCTTGTCAGCGTAAATCTTGGGCTTTCCCTTGGTGTCGTCCTCACTGTAAGGAGGAGTGTTACCGGAGTAAGGGGGATTCTTTACGGGATTCACAATCTCGTCTCCGCCTTGGAAGGGAACATCATCGCCGGAACTTGGAGTCTTGACCCTGTGGATGGAATTTCCCACCGAGTTCTTCGAGGTGGCGAAGAACCCCACGATGAGGAAAATGGCCAACGCCGACACCAAGATACGCACAAATCGAATCGAGAGCATGTTTGTTGGCAGAAATTTCGCGTGGAATTTGTTAAACACGATACTGATTACGTAATGACGGGGAGCTGAGGATTATGTAAGGGGAACCAGTTTGGAGAAAAGAGGCAGTTGGATGGAGAAAAGAGAAGGTGTCGCGTCTGATTAGCCCAAAATAGAGGGAGTATAAACAATGAATACCCTTGTTGTAACTGAAATTGCGTTAGAGTATTATAGATTAAAGTACAGTAGAATAAAGTACTGGAAGTAAAAGCAGCGGAATAAAAAAAGAGCCGACGCGTAAAAAGAAACAAGGGGAAAAAGAAGCTGAAAAAGCTGAAAAAGAAAGCATAGCTGCAAAATGAAATGAAACATGCACTACGAAACCTGAGCTCTTGTTGAGGTTGCAAAACGAAACAGTGTGCAAGTTGAAGCTGCAAATGAAACAAAACTGCTGGTCCATGTAGAGCGATGCCTCGAGGTTGGAGGGTCACGGCTCACGTAGGCTCACATAGGCTCACGCAGTACGTATGAGCTCACGTATAGGCTCACGTAGGCTATACGTTGGCTCACTTTAGGCTCACTTTAGGCCGAGGAGTTGGTTGCCTAAACGAGACTCGATGATCATTGTGTGAATGGAGAATGAGAGTGTACATAAATTCTTTTTGACGTGACTTTGACATGGCCATGATCTTCTCGGAAGTCCATCTGTCCGATGATATGTGGACGCTTCGGGCGGTGTGCTGCTCCCATGCCCCTATTTGGGCTCTTTCTTTTATGTTCTGGCATGTGGAACAGGTGACTCACAAAGCAAAAAAAAGTACCACGAGGTGACCGAATTTTAGATTCACTTATTCTTCCAGTGTGAACGTTTCAAAAAGTTGGCAGTCTTCTAGCAAGCTCGGGAAGCTGCATTGATTATCTAGCAGAAAAGGACCACACCAGTACCGGAACTCCTACTCTGAGCACTAGGATCAACCAGACCTAGCGCTGAACTACACATCCTGTGATTTTACACACGAATTGACCGGTGCTTTTACCTGCTGGTATTGGGTATTTGATCGCATCTCCGACATCGCATACCGATAGTGGCAGTGTCATTCTACATATTCGACTCAAAGGGATCTGATTGTGTTGATCGTATCAGTTGATATCTTCACAATATACTTTCAACAAAGTAACCTTACCACCAAATATTAAGTTCCCAGCACCCAAATAAAGTACTACAAAGTACTCTACAAAGTCTACAAAGTATTCTACAAAAGTACTCTACAATATAAAGTACTTACTTGTACCATAAAGTACTTCATACGTTTATCAACTATCAAACTACCACTAGCCCCACAATGCCTCTCAGCAACCTTTATACGAGGTTTCCCTTCAACCAAAGCGATGCGCCGTTGTTGCGTGATTCTGTTAAAAGCTTATCGATGGGACTCAGAGGAACCATACAAGATAAAGGGCCCAGCTTTAGCTCGGCATTCCAACAATATCTCGAGAGAATGTCCGATGACAATGACACTGAGGACGAAGAGAGCTCAGGCCTGCCTATTGAGGAACTTTTAGAAGAGGACTCGGAGCGCCGCAAGCAAAAACAGCCAGGTGCATCCAATCTCCGTAACCTGAGCACTCACCAAGAATCCTCACTTGCTGCGGCCACTGATCTCATTCATTCCATCATCGATAGCATTTTCGGCGCCAAATCTTCGGAAAAGCACTTTGATGAGATTGCCAACTATACCGTGAACAGCATAATACAGGAGTCATCGAATCTCGTGGATTTGATGGACCCTGAGTACCAGTTCAGCTTGGAACTGCAAGTGACGGAATTGTTCAATGACAAGTTCATTGACATTAAACACGAGAGTTTCTTTGATCTGTGCACGGCCTTTTACCTTTACCCGGAGAGTTTACCTGAGTCTGCAAAGAACCCCGAGAACCCCAATTTGTTTGCGCAGTACACGGAAATATTTGCCCTTCAAAACGACGAGTACCGGTACTTTGACCGGAGTTTCTACGAGATGGAGTACTTTGACATCCTCAAGTGCGCGCACAAAACCATGGAGGAGCGCGAGGTGGATGAGTACTTGAAACACGCCTACATGATGAACATCGATAAGTACATGGTTTACTACGGGAGAAACTTGAAGGAAATCAAGCGAGCCAGGTTTGAGTGTGACAGTGTCAAGCCCGTGTTGGTGCAAGAGGAGGAGGTGGTGGAAGAGGAGGATTTCGAGAGTTTTATCGAATCGAGCTTTGATGCGGATTTCGAGAGTTTCCAAGACTTTGAGAGCTTTCACGTGGAAGAGGTGGACGATGACGAAAGTTTTGCGGCAGACAACGAGTACCACAGTTTCGATGAAGAAGACAGTTTTGTCTTTGCACATGAATCGGAAGACTCACTATGGCTGGATGAGAGTGTGGAGGAATCCAAGAAGGAGGTGAAGATCCGGTTCAATGATAGTGTCTCGAGTATCGGGATTTATCCGGGCGAACCCGCATTTTACGTGCACTGCGATAGGTATTCGATACCCATAGTGTAGCCGATAAGAAAACTGAGAAGAGGACTGAGAAGAGGACTGAGAAGAGGACTGAGAACTGAGAAAACTTGAGAACTTGAGAACGGAACTTGAGGACAACAGAACAAGAGAACAAGAGAACAAGAGAACAAGAGAACAAGAGAACAAGAGAACAAGAGAACAAGAGAACAAGAGAACAAGAGAACAAGAGAACAAGAGAAGAAGAGAACAAGAGAACAAGAGAAGAAGAGAAGAAGAGAAGAAGAGAACTTGAAGAAAGCTTGTTGTGAAGAACGGGGAAGGAGAAAGGGGAAAGGAATTGCAATAGCCAGTGACCCGCTGTTGAACTGCAGGAATAGCGGCATCTATGAAACCCCAAAATTATATGGATTGGATGAAATACTAGCGGTTCATAAGAACACACGAAGAATAGATGAGGAAGCTAGTGAGAAAAACCCTATGTATTATTGTATATTATCATGAATAACGAATTTGGAACATGTAGTACGAAATGGGCCGAAAAGTCGACATTCGTCAGTTCGAATATTGTAAAGTTTAAGCCATATTTTTGTTTCTAAATCAAGGAACGGTTTATAGGTCTAAAAACAGAAAAATGAACACAGGAGAGGAAACTCCTAAAGCTAATGAAAACTAGTATTCTGAAGCAGAAACAAAGCAGAAACTTCTGAAGCAGGAAACTCTTTAAGAAACTCATTTTGTTGTTTTCATTCGCTCACATACAAATAGTCCTTCTTCAATCTGAGATGGAATTCACACGCAGTTGAATTTCATCTTTTTTGTGGACATGGTCCGGTGTTTGACGTGCTCATTTTGTGCTCCAGCTCGTGAGTCAGTTCTATTCCCACTGCATGCGTAATATCCGCTTGTCGCCGATAATCCATGGTTTTTATTTGCCGTTATTGTCCATTTTTGTTCATGGTCCATTGTTTAATCTTCGTTGCGTTCTTGCATTAATTGTACGGAATGAGGGGTATATCAAAACGGCAGCCAATGAGAGCATTCGCTATAAGAAAGCTCCAATTGAGCCTGTTCTTTGTAATACTAGGGCATCAGAGCCAAGATGTCTCGCATTTCCCACTTCAGGTATTTCGACTTGTAGTTTTCCTGGGCGATGGGCATTAACCTTTTGTGGAAGCTGAGTGATGAGTATAATTAACCAGTGGTATTTGTAGAGCACCACGAGAAAGAGCTTGCAAAACAAACTTGGCCTTATAACGCGTCGAGTCCATTGGAATAATCCTGGATTTAGTCAACAGTGGTTGTGCTTATCTCCATTTCTCTTCTCGGACTTCAAGTGTTCGCAATCCTTGATTTTTCCCTCAACAATCCCCACAGCTGCGATGACGGCAGGACAAAATGAGCTTCTGCCCTCGGGATCGAGTGAGGAGCATAGCAAGACACCCGGTGATAGTGGGCCCAAACGCAAGAAACGCACATTGGGAACGTTCCCGTGCCAGCACTGCGAGAAGGTGTTTACAAGATCGGACCACCTCCGCCGACACAACTTGAACCATGAACCCAAGGAGGTCTACAAGTGCGATTTCTGGATAGAGCACGGCGGCGGCAAGCGTATATGCGGCAAGACGTTCGTACGCAAAGATCTCAAAGAGCGCCACATCCGAAGACACCTAGAGTTGAATGACGGTACACCATTCAAGGATGGAATGGAGGACGAAAAGGAGCGCAGGGCAAGTGTTCAGCTGCTTCCTCAGCCAAAGGGCTCGCCCACACACCTACCGCAGCCCAAACAGAGGCAAAGTGTTCACTCACAGTCTTCACGGGAGTCACATTTACAAGACGCACATTTGCAAGATGCCCATCTACAGTCACAGCCAAGCCTTCAATCACAAGTTCAGCCGCAGACCCTACAGTCGCAAACTCTTCAGTCGCAGAATATCCAATCGCTGAGTATCCAATCGCAGAATATCCAATCTCAGCGCCATCAATCATCACCACATCACATTCCACAGCTATCGCAATTGGCCCAGCCTCAAATACATTTACAGCCTACAGTTCCCCAAGCAATATCATCAATACCACAATCGATGCCAAATCAACAGCCCATGGTTCCAAATACGCTGTATAACTTGCAATCATTCCCGCGGTCAAACTTTGACCCCAGCATGCCCAAAAAGAATCGAGAAAAGACGGACTCTTGGGAGCTTCCGTCAGAGGAGCCGTTTCTCAACTACCAGATTCCCCAGACCCAGAACGATATCTTGTCGTGGTTATTCGCAGAAACGACGCCTCCGAGTAAGAACAATTTTGAACAACCTACGATGGGGAACTTGGGGAGCCCTGTAAATCAAAGTCCGGCTCACGCCATGATGAATCAAAGCCCGGCTGGAATGATAAGCTCTCCGGGGATGGTGAATCAAGTGGCCCAGGGTCAAATGGGGCAGTTGAATCAATTGGCACAAGCACCTCACGTACACCCACAGCATCAATTATCACAAAATAATCAAATTCAAAATACTCATCACGGAATGGACCACAGCATGAGGAGACCAAGCATACATCATAGTCCAAACCAGGGTATACACCTTCCAGGCACTCAACACATGAATCAAAGTCCGCATGTCCAAAAGACTCCTCGCCATAATCAATCTGCTATAAACCGAGATGAGGTGAATCAAGACAAGTTTGCTCCAAACACTCCGAAATACTCTCATCTGGCTCCGCACTCAAATATGCAAGTGGGTAATGGAAACCAAAAGGCTGCTTATCAACCGCAATTGGTACAAGCTTCGTCATATCCGACTGCACCACAATCATCAGCGCAGTCGTTGCATCCACAGTCTGCACATCAGTCGTCCCATGTACCTTCGACGGCCCAGCAAAATTTGGGAGCGTTTCCTCTCAGTCCTGGAAGAAGTCCTCACCCCTCAGTTCCGTACATGTATGATCAATTCAATGGTTCTAGCTACCCGGTGACCATGGATAACACGCCATTTGATCCAAGCGAATTCAATGTGCCCAACCTGTACACATTCCAAGATATCAATATCTTCCTGAATGACGACAACCCTCTTGACGAGGCTCTTTTGAGAAACCAACAAACAGAGGCAGCTCCTATGACTTCTCGCACATGGCCATCTACGGCGGGCTCTACATCTTCGCCCACCACAACCATTACATCGTCTCTAGCTTCTCCGAAAGCAATGTTTAGTCCGGAAGTCAAGGGAGGTAGCCCCAAGTCTTTGCATGCTACACTCTCGACCCACGGAACTACCAATAATGTAGTTAAAAACAAACAATGCTTCCTTGACGGAATGATATTTGAGCTGCTTACGAGGGCTTTACCTGAGGTCACGAGAACTTCTATCGAGACTATCTTTCGCCATGATGATAAAAACGGATACACAATCGAGGATAGGCTTTCATACTACCTATACATGTATTGGATAGTGTTCCACCGGCAATTCACCATACTTCACAAGCCCTCGTTCGATACCAAACTGGCTCCAGCACTTCTACTTTGGCTGATGATAGTCATGGGCAGTAATTACAGCGCCCCTGCACAGAGTGAGGCATTGGCCATGGAGGGTAAACGGTCGCAGGAACTTCGATTCGGCGAACACATTGCAGTGCCATTACGCTACAAAATCTTTATGCATCCTGACTTCCGGTCCCCGGTGAAGCTTTGGGTGTTGCAGAGTCTCAACATGTTGGAGTGGAGTGAAAAGAACTTTTTACCTCGTACAATGCACGAACGTGCGCACGTACACCATGGTACAACCGTCCAATTGTTGCGCAGATCGCCACTTTTGGGAGGCAACCCAGCATCACTCTCGAAGAAGCGTAATACTGACCTGGTGAGTGGCTCCAACACTAGTGCAGGAGAGGACGACTCCGACGCTACCCAGCACGAGGTAGTGGCTACTTCGGATAAGGATACTTCCGATGCCGACTTGTTTATGAAGTGGGTTGAGTCTGAGCTGATGAAGCGTGTCACTTTCATGACGTTCTATCTTGATATCATCGATTACATAAAATTTCGCCACAACCCTCAGATCAGCTTTTACCAGTTGCAGCTTCTTAACTTGCCCTGTAACGACGAATTGTGGGACTCGCGTGAGTTGAATGGGTCGTTCAAAAAACTCGTGAAGCGCCAAAAGAAGTTGCAACAAGAAGCCAGGGCTTTGGTTGACGACCACAAAGGTCAGATTCGCAATGGGGAGTCGTTCCTCAATGTGTTGAAAAAATTACTAAAGCCAAACAAAAGACAAGATGTGCCTCATTTAAAGTTGTCGGTGTTCACACGAAAGGTGCTTCTCGCAGGACTCGTCTCGATAATGTACCAAATGCAGCAGAATGAGCTTCAGAATAACTCCTCTCCTCTCACTCTGAATGGGATTATTCAGGCGAATAGCCAGAGGAGTAAAATCTGGAAAGAGATTTTGACACGGGCCTTTGACAACTGGAACGCAGATTTGCTCGAAACCCATTCTACTGCTTCTTCCTCCACGAGTATCTTCAACGATATCAACGCCACACATGTGCCTATCCCGATGTACTACTTGTCGCAGATTGTAGGGATTGCTGACGTTAATCACTACGACATTGCCATTTATGGTGGTTCGCCAGCAAACATGAGTGTCAATGCCACGATGAAGGACTACGCCACTGTTCTGAGGAAGCTAACGAGTATCTGGAGGCTTTCTTCTCCTGGGAAGAGAACCATCCATGAATTGGTCAATTTGCGTTCGGTGATTCATTGCTATCTACTTCTTTGGCAGTTAATGTTAGTGCCGCTAGACGACACTGCCATGGAGAATAACCAAGCTCAGTACTTGACATGGAGTGCAAACAGAGACTACTTTGACAGCATGTATGCAATCAGCGTGGCAACACTAGTGCTCTGGTGTTACACTTTTTCATCGTGTGGGCTCGAGAGTCAAAGATATCTGGAGTTGGAGGGGAATGAAAAGAAGGGAAACAGTGATTTCAGTGAGCAGTCGTTCCATTCGTCTCTCTCGTCTCAATCATACGATAATTTAGCACAGTACAGTGCAGAGGGTGGCTTCCAGTACTTGTCCAGAGTGAGGCAAGAATTCATGACGAATTTGCGGAAGGACAATTTGCATAAGGAATACAATATTCACTCTGTTAAGCTTCCGCACACGCAAAAGGATGGAAAGCGGCTGGTACGCACCCCGCAAGAGATTTTGACAAAGTACTGTGATATATTGCCACACATACTGAGTAAACAGAATGTGAGTGGCTTATGTTTCTTGGTGGGAACCAGTCTTTTGAAGAGTCAATGGGAAGTTATTCGGGAAAACGCCAAATTGATATTGAATTGCGGTTTCAGAAGCATTGGAAAAAAGGAGGTCCAATGCTTGGATCTTTTCCTGAATGAGTTTGAGGAGGAGTAGTGGGAGGGAGGGTTGATGACAAAAGTAAAAAGGAGCAAAAAGGTGAGCAAAAAGGTGAGCAAAAAGGTGAGCAAAAAGGTGAGCAAAAAGGTGAGCAAAAAGGTAGCAAAAAGTACAACAATAAAAGGAAAAATATGAAACAAGTGCTGGTTTCTGTACTAAAATATGGATCAGATCAAACCGGCAGAGAATAGTAATACAGTGCTCATCAATCACTCGTGCCGATCAGCATTGCTAGACCATCGCTGAATTATTGCAACAAAGTAACCTGCATACTAATAAGAAACGTGTATTAATGAAAATTGCGAATTATAAACGTAGGCAGCCAAACAGTGTAACTTACGCTATAACAGTTTGTACTTCTTTGTATAAAACTTCTTTGTATCAAACTTTGTATCAAACTTTTTATCAAACTTCTTTGTATCTATTTCTTTGTACCTATGACTCTTTGAACCTTGTATCTGTAACTTTAACTTGTTTAAACCTTCTCATACCTTCATACCTGTGCTTATGTGACTACATTTCTCAAACCTTCACTATAATACACATATAGAACCTAAACCATGCAAACTATACCAATAAGACAGCGTTCACACACCCGTCTCTATCTGGCTCGTTGGTGATTTGTGCATATTTACCCCAGACAACCTTACCACCAGCAGTCACCAAACCCAACTCAGATACGTTAACTTCGATAATCGTACCCTTGGTCAAGACACCCAATTGAGTGTACATTGGAGACTGAGGGTTCTTCTTGACACCCAAGATTGGCAAGAAGACGGTGACACCCAATTCTGGATGTGTCACGTTTGCCTTCTTCTGTCTCAAGGCAGCCGGTCTGATAATTCTCTCCATTTTCACGGGTCTACGGGTAAATCCCTCTCCCACAAATGTGTGCTTGGTGATCATTCTCTTCCAAGATTTGCTCTTGGACTTACCAGTCTTCACCACCTTGAACATTTCCTCTTCGGAAATACCTCTCACCTTTGGCAAAGGAACCGAGAACTTGTCAGCCTTCTCCAATCTCTTCTGCTTGATCGAAGTAGAAAGTGCCTTTGCACTGTTCTGGTTTTCTCTGTCCAAAAGATATGTTGGAAGCGCCTCACCCTCATCGATCTTTGGTGTCGATGGACCCTTGACCTTGGACTCCTGGTGAGCCTTGATCTTCTTCTTCATGGCCACCTTCTCGCTGTATCTCTTCTTAGCAAACTGCTTGGCTCTCCATCCCTTCAAGTTCTGTGCATCCTTAGCCACCCTGTGACCCTCTCTTGCTTCACGCTTCCTCTTACGCTCCTCATGGTCCAATCTCCTACCATGCTGCTTGATGTGCTGCTCAATGTACTCGTTCTGAGGCATATTGATTAAAAAAAAAAAGTATCGCGATGAGATAAATACTGACGATTATGTAAATCGGTCCCATTATGAGGTAAGCAAATATTATAAAAGCTTTATATTACATAAGCGTTGGGAAGTAGGCATTACATAATCATTGAGAAGTATATGCATTACCTAATCAACTCATCTCGAAAAAATCAACCATGAGCCAGGTAGATGAGATACTCAAGGAGATCAAGGAGTCTGCTGCCACCGCCGCTAGCGGCGTCGAGCAGCTCATTGAGTCTGTTGATGAAGAAAACCCTGCCATTATAAAGTCGCTTTTGGAAAAAGCAGGGCAGGACAAGTTGGAGAGTGTGTCTCTCTTGACATTGAAGAACAACGCACTTGTGTCGTACCTCAACAGTATTGCATTGATCACCTTGTCGCATTTGGAGAGACTCGAAGGAGACGAGCCCAAGGCAGCGCAGAGTGTTTTGGAGAACCTGGTGGTCCAAAGAGTGTGTCTCGAGAAGGGTGTGAAGCCCATTGAAAAGAAGTTGGGTTACCAGTTGGACAAGATGGAGAGAGCATACAGCCGGATGCAAACCGAAGAGACCAAGGCTGAAGAAAAGGTGAAGAACGGAGGAAGCGACGACGAAAGTGAAGACAGTGAAGAGGAAGACGAGGAATTATCATACAGACCAGATGCTGCGGCCTTGGCCAAGATGACCGGAGGAGACAAGAAAAAGAGTGCATCGAATGAAAAGTATAAGCCTCCCAAGATTTCTGCGATGGCACCTCCTTCTTCGAGCGCTGGATCGCGTGACAAGCTGGAGAAGGGATCCACTCGTAAGTTGCAGAGTATGGAGGAGTACTTGAATGAACAATCCGAGATGCCAACCGTCGATGTGTCTATCGGATCGACTATTGTGGACCACGGAAGAGGCGGAGTGAAGACACTGGGAGATAGAAAGAGGGAGCAAGAAATACAGACATATGAGGAGAACAACTTTACAAGATTGCCAACCACCCAGGTCAAGAAGAGCTACAAGCAAAAGCAACGTGACATGAGAAACAACTTTGCGGGTGAAGACTGGTCGATGTTCAACAATACGAATAGAGACGTGGGAAATGACACTTCGAGGAAGAGAAAGGCAACTAGTACGTGGGATAGAATCAAGAAGAAGCAGAAGTAACGATAGAAAATAATGAGAAAAGAAAATCAAGAAAATGAAAGGAGTGTGTTGAGTCTTGTATAGGAAATATAATAGAAATAATACAAGTAGGTACGGAGAAATCGGTTAAAGTAGACTAAGGGGAAGATTGTAAAGTATGAAGCTAACTTAGAAACTATGTAGACTATAAACTATGTAGACTATAAACTATGTAGACTCTGAACTATGTACACTAAGTAACTATGTAAGTATGAGCTACTTGTAAACTATGTAAAGTAACTATGTAGATCGTCACACTATGGATACCTGCTAATCGCAATTTAATGTAATGTGACCTCATCTTTTCTGTCTTTGGATTATAGCAACATGCAGAAATATTAACGGCTAATAGGCCTCGGCCAATACTACTATCAGGCCATGACGTAGTGACGGTTAGTTTCGATGGTTGATATAACCAGAACAACCCAAATGATCCAGAAGTGACCTGTTCTCTGTAACTGATCTGCAGGCTCTCTGTAACGTTTCTGGTACTCAAGCACACTATCCGACCACAACTGATACCTCATCAAAAGTCTATTCGATCCGCCATGTACACTCCAGCCCTGTTGTAACCTCAAATAGTTGTAAAATATTCCAATTAGAGAATTCAAGGTACACTTTTTGAAATTCACGAGCCTTTGGGTGGTACCCTTATCGAATTTATTTTCGGTCCGGTATACAAGGAATCAGGGTCTTTGTGGCATTCATATTAAGACCACTTGGTTACCAGGTGACCTATATCATTACTAGATCTCGCCACCTTTCTCTCTAAGGTGCTTTGCTCATCGCTTTATATTGTCCACTATGCGTAGACATGTTTTTTGGAAGAAAGACGAGCCGTACCCTTTCCAGAAGATGCAGAAGCTACTACCCTTGGTTGGGCGTGGCAAGGGTACCGGGAATGAGGCGATCCCACTCGAAAAGGTTGTTGATCTTCAGAGTCAGGAGATTCCACTTCACTGGGCTATAAAATGGAGTACCATTGGCGATCTTGTCAAGTACTTGAGACCCGGTTCATCACAGCGGTCGCAAATTTATGCGATCGAAACACTAGCGGATGTATACCAAGATGAGGATCTACGCCCAGTCATGATGGAGGAAGATACCATTCCATTGTTGCTCGAATTGCTCCCTTTGAAATCGTACCATGTTCAAGTGGCGGTGCTAGAAATTTTGAACCTTATGACGAGTTGCAACGCACAAGATGCTCGCAAAGTCTCCGATGCAGGCATAATTCCAATTTGCATCAATCTAATTCATTCCAGCTTGGACACTGAGCCAAATAGGGCGAGGGCGTTAAAGTTGACGCACAGTGCAATTTATCCCCTTGTCAACATTGCCGCACTCTCATGCGACATGCGAGATCGTGTTCTAGGCTTTGGTGCGTTGGAGTGTGTATCAAAGTTCTACCAGAGTTTGAAATCGAGTACAGTTGCCGATAAACCCAAAAAATATGGTATGTACGTTGAGACTGTCGCTTGGGCATTGTTGAAGTTCACAAGAGGTGGTGAGCCAAGGGTGGCCTGGGAAGCCATCGAAGGCTCAATTCCAATCTTGGCCCAGTTGGTTCAATTTGAAGAGGAGAGCACGTTGGTTTATGCTGTTGGTGCGATTTACAACATTGCCCATATTGACATCGACGCTATAGATGACCTCATGGATGCGAAAATTGTTCTCCGTTTGGTGGAGCTATTGCGCCACCCCTCGCGAGAGGTACGCGAAACTACATTGAATGCATTTTGTGCAATCATATTGGGTGATAATGAGCAGAAAGATAGAATGTTGTATGTGGGTCTATTGCCTGCTTTGAAGCCCTTCCTCAATTCACCCGAGTGGGTGACTCGATACCAGGCTTGTTTCATACTAGGCCAGATTGCGGGAGGTACGGTCGGTCAAGTACAGGCCATAATCGACAACAATATAGTGCCTCGCTTGATCGAAATGATGGGGCCGGAAAAGGACGTGGTCAGAGAAAAGGCATTCTATGTAATTGCTGTGTCAATGGCCCATACCAAGAGTGTACCGGACATAGTGGGCGACCTCGTAAAATTAGAGTGTCTCAAGCCAATGTGCGAATTTTATGCCGGTGCACCCGCAGAGTTCAATCCAGTGACTTTACGCGCATTCATTAATATATTAAAATCTGGAGAGATTGACCGCAAGGAAAACAACGGGCCGGACAACAAAAATAGCTTGTGTCTACAAGAAGCTGGTATTCTTGGAAAGATAGCTAAGTTGCAAAATAGCGACAAAGAACTTGTGGCCAAGGATGCTAAAACAATCATCCTGTCATACCCCACAAGTGTATTGGAAGCTGAATCAATAGAAGCAGAGCCAATGGCAAATGCAACACAATCAGGTACATGTGCTAAAGAAGCAATAGAAGTAAGTATATAGGAAAGGCCATTTATACCCGGTAATCTGTAAGCATAGGTGAGGAGTATTCAAAGTTCGGGCGTAGTCCAGATCGCTCCTAAAAGCATGGTTCGTAAAGCGATGGTTCCTAAATAGTTTCTAAAGCGATGGTTCCTAAACAGTTTCTAAAGCGATGGATTCTAAAGCGATAGTCTAAAGCAAAGCTTCCCGATGTTCCTCAAAACTATAAAGTTGAAGTAGCGAGGCTGAATCTTCCTGAATCTAATCTTCATGAGTCTAAATCTTCATGAGTCTAAAATAAACTACTCATCTAAGCTCAACTTTTACAAGCAGCGCCCTCGCTTTAATTGCTGCAAAAAGACACACAATAAGCACCATTGTGTAACAACTTGGAATCAAGTCCAAGTGTATTACTAAGGTTCTGGATCGGAAAAACCATTAGTAATTTGCGGTTGCAAATCTGTAAGAAGGTAGTGACACAACGGTTGCGCTGCATAAAATTCCCAATCTGAGCATTTTCCGTCGGCCGCTACAAAGTGTGGCGTCGCAAGTTACCCGGACATCGGGGGATGAAATTGGAATTTGCTGGAAGATTCGAAAACTGTGGAGCCATCGAAAGGCATATTTTTGCCCGATCGGGAAAGCCGACTTCTAGACTTTCACAAGTTAATAATACAAGATTTGTGCCACGATAATATAAATACCCCCAAATCTCCTCAATTGATCTTCAACTTTTCATCAAGTACACAAATACAAAATGGTCGCAATCATCCAGAAGCCAGCCCCAACTTTCAAGAAGACCGCCGTTGTTGACGGTGTTTTCGAGGAGATCTCCTTGGAACAGTACAAGGGCAAGTGGGTGCTCTTGGCTTTCATCCCATTGGCTTTCACCTTTGTCTGCCCAACTGAGATCATTGCTTACTCTGAGGCTGTCAAGAAGTTCACTGACAAGGACGCTGAGGTTTTGTTCGCCTCTACCGACTCTGAGTACTCTTTGCTCGCCTGGACCAACGTTGCCAGAAAGGACGGTGGTTTGGGTCCAATTAACATCCCATTGTTGGCTGACACCAACCACTCCCTCTCCAGAGACTACGGTGTCTTGTTGGAGGACGAGGGTGTTGCTTTGAGAGGTATCTTCTTGATTGACCCTAAGGGTGTCTTGAGACAGATCACCATCAACGACTTGCCAGTCGGTAGATCTGTTGACGAGTCCTTGAGATTGTTGGACGCTTTCCAGTTCACCGAGAAGTACGGTGAGGTTTGCCCAGCCAACTGGCAGCCAGGTGCTGACACCATCAAGCCAGGTGTCGCTGACTCCAAGGCTTACTTCGAGAAGGCCAACAAGTAAATAGCGAGCTATTTAGTAATTAGAACATAGAAAGTATGAGAGTGTAGGTATTGAATAAGATTGTCAGATCAATTGCAGGTCAACTGTTTCACATCATGTCAATTGTTTTAGTCAACTGCTTTACATCTCAATTGCATGCTTAATCATCGGATGAGGTCAATTCATGAGGACAACGTCAGTCGACGCAAACGTGGTAAGGGGCAACTGGACCTCGGATAGGGTGAAAAAATATTGGTCAACGTGTATGTGATTATAATTGGCCAATTGAACTCCTAGTGTCGGACATCCACACTTCAGGGGGAGCAAATTTGCTCATAATATTCCGCCTGGTTTTCAGCCAATTGAAGCTGAGCCAAGCAATCATGTGCACATTAGGAGCCACCACGATCTGGTTGCTGAAATTTGATTTTGAGCCACGATGTACGTCAAAAGCATACTTTTGTGAAATAATAGGAACCGATACGGGGAGTCCATTAGCACCATTAACTAGAGCCAGTATAGTGATTCTTGGATTAATGGTGTAATGACAGATGTATAAATGGTGGCAGGACTATGTGGGCGGAAATAGCCCATCGAGAAGCAAAGGCATTGTGCAGGACACAATCTATAGATAAAGGACGAACCAACAAAGAGGGAACAATATAAATTTAAACTAGTTGATGGTTTGGGAGCTTATTGAACTTGTTCGGGAATAAGACTTGAAGTTTGTATTTTAAGTCAAAGATAACCGCAATACGTGAGGTCAAATTCTAATAGTACAAAGATGTAGAGAATGTGACCATCAGGGTTGAAGTAAAGTTGATCTTCGACGAAGCAAATTGAAGTTTTGTTATTGGATTGATTAATTGATTGGTTTATTGAGTGGGTGAGTAAGTGAATGAGTGAGTGATTGATTTTGCAGGTCATTGATGAACTCTTCAAAAATTGAAGTACATCCAAAATCCTATGATCAGATGTGAATTTTTCCACTTTTTCTTTGAATTTTAGACAATTTGGAGGTCAATTGGGTCTGAAAAAACCTCAAGCAGTGGTTTTTCCCAGAGGATCCATCAACTTAACCGCCTCAACCAACTCCAGGAGTCATGTCAGAGGTTCATTTCTGTAAAGTTGTCGTTACGAAGCAGGTGTTCTTTCGCTCCAAACACTCATATGCGCTCGTGAACTTGAAGCCTTTGGTTCCTGGACATGTTCTTGTTGTGCCATTGCGGACGTCAGTATTGAAACTCGCAGACTTGTCCACTGAAGAATCACAGGATTACATGGCTACCCTTCAATTGGTCCACAAGTTTGTCAAGAAGATATACAAGGCTGATTCGTTGAACATCGCTATCCAGGATGGCCCGGAAGCCGGCCAAAGTGTGCCCCATTTACATACACATTTGATCCCTCGTTACAAGCTGGATAAATATGGAGATGAGATCTACGAGAGGTTGGAGAAGGCAGATTTGGAGACCCAGTACAAGGATTTCGCTGTACGGAAGGAAAAATTTAGGGATACTTTGCTCAATAAGAGCGAGTTGGCAGTGGATGATGCCGACCGTCAACCAAGGACAGAAGAGGTCATGTTTGAAGAAGCACAGTGGTTGGCTAGGGAGATTGCCGCGTACACAGAATAGACAGTAGAATGCATAAAAGAGAAAGTACGACAATTGAGCAGCGAAATTGTGAGTGGTAAAGTGCTAAGTGAGTGATGAGTAAAGAATAGCGTAAGAATAGAGTAAAGGTAGAGTAAAGGATAGAGTAAAGAAATGTGATTGATAAGTTGAGGTAAAATTGATAAGTAAAGTGTGAAGTGAGTGATGAGTGAATGCAATGAGAATAACTTGAGTCACATTGAAAACATTGATGCAATTGCATAATTAGATGGCAATTGAGTGGAACTTATGAAACTTGAACTCTTGTCACTGAATTCATCGAGAAATTATGTGAGGCTGATGTAATGGTGAAGTGGCTAACGATGACCTGCATCAGACTTGATCGAATCAGTTTATGTGAAATCCCCCATTTCCGAATCAAGTTACTTTTGATACAGACTTCGAGCACTTGTCAGTCTTCAGCATAGCAATCAAAATAGCCAGTTGGCCTAGTCAGTTGGCCTTGCCAGTTTCTAGTCAGTCTCCAGTCAGTTAGTCTAGTCAGTATCATTTCAGATTTCCATATAACTGAAAAAAGGCTCGAAAAATCAATCTGAGCATCATCAACCATGGCTGACTTAGACGAAATACAATGGAAATCACCGGAATTCATCCAAGAAAGAGGACTCCACACAGCAAACGTTCTTGAGTACTTTGCACTCTCCCCATTCTACGATCGTACATCCAACAACCAGGTGTTGATGATGCAGTTCCAATTCCAACAGATTCAAATCCCCATGGGCCAAACATTCGAGCAGTTTTTTACGGCCAAGCTCAAGGAGATGACCGGAGTGGAGTTCACCATTGCATACAAGCGAGAACCAGATTTCTGGGTGGTACGGAAGCAAAAACGAATAAGTCCAACCAATACCCAGAGCATACAAGACTATTACATCATTGGAGCCAATGTTTACCAGGCGCCAAAGATATACGATATATTGTCCTCGCGATTGCTTTCCAGTGTCCTTCTGTTGAAGAATACGGTAAACGTATTGAATAAAATGACAAACTACCAGGTCCTGGATGGTGCCCACACATATAATTACCACACACAGAAGAACCAGCAGCAACAGCTACAGCAGCAGGCAAAGCCCAAGAAACTGACTCCACTGCAAACTCCACAGACACTGCAGCCGAGTGAGACTCCAATGACTGCAACTGTGGGGTCCTCGATGAATGCAGAGTACACCGATGCACCTAATTTGGAAGTCAGTGCTAGTACATTCGATAGTTTATTGAGCAGCGTGGTGAAATCAAATATGGCGGCTGCTAGCACCTTGCCCACAACTCCAACAGATGACATGATTTCAAGCGTTTACATAGACGATATTCCGTTGTACGGAAAGAATAGCACAGTGGAGATGTTGGGGCTCAAGGTGAATTTTGATGATGACGAGTGAGAGAATCAAAGAAGTCAGAGAAAGTACTTGACTATCAAAAAGATCGCTGAAAAGATGAAAGGTGCAAGAACGAAACATCTAAGTAATTGTACAGGATATAAGGGAATAAACAGTATAGAGTTTCGAAAGATTATCACAAATGAAGCCAATTATCCTCCGATGTGAGAAACCATTCGTGACACTGAAATAGAAACTAATAGTATCTTTACAATCACTACAACTTCCATTTTGAAACTCCTAACTTACATTACAATTCCACTTCTTCAATTGCAATTTAACTCCCAATTGACTAATTTTGCTATCGATTTAGCTTACAACTCGTCCTTGGAAGGAACCTCCTCGGAGTCCTCAACAGGGAGCTCACCAGCTTGTTCGATCTTGATCTCCTTGACTGGTCTGTCACGAGCGGTCTTAACCTTCTCGATGTAGTCCACAACATCGAAGCCATCAAGAACCTCACCGAAAACAACGTGAGCGTTGTTCAACCAGGAAGTCACAACAGTGGTGATGAAAAATTGCGACCCGTTGGTGTTTCTACCAGCATTGGCCATGGACAATCTGTATGGTCTGTCGTGCTTCAAGTCGAAGTTCTCGTCATCGAACTTACCACCGTAAATAGACTTTCCACCGAAACCCTTACCGGTCTCGTAGTCACCACCCTGGAGCATAAAGTTTGGAATCACTCTGTGGAAAATAGATCCAGTGTAAGAGAACTTGGGGTCCTTGGAGATAGCAAGCTGTCTGAAGTTCTCAACGGTCTTTGGAACCACAGTACCAAACAATCCGATGGTGATTCTGCCAATTGACTTTCCATCCTCAGTCATGTCAAAGTAAACCTTGTGGGTCACTTTGGGGTTTTCTGGAAGATCCTTGGCAGCGAAAACACCACCGGAGAAGTAGATGAGGAAGAGGGTGCTTATTAAAGCCAAAATGCTGTATTTCATCATGGTTGATTGTGGCGAAATTTCATCCATTTGTTCGCTGGCTTATATAGTCAGCTGATACTGGTCATGTGAGATAGCACATTCAATTGAGAAGTGAGAGGGTGTCAGAGAGTAAAAAAGGACTAATAAGGACTAGTAATAAGGATTGGTAATAAGGATCAGTGGCAGATATTACTATAATAAGGGCTGATGGATGTGCACGAGAGTATTGACAATTTTCGAGTGATGCATTTGTGGAAATGCCATTTCTATCAGTCTATAACTATATACTCATTCCAACCTCGCGACATTTGAAGTCTTGCTCTTAGTTGTTTGCTTGAATACGGCCACCCTCAAACGCATGACTTCATCAGGTTCCAATTTGCCCTTGTCTATTTTTGCACTGCATCCAGCGATGGGGCAATCATCACTGGACTGTAAATGACTTTCTATGCTTTGCCTCTCGAACGTGTGCTTACAAACACTAGAGATAACAGGGTCTTCAAAGATGTTCAACAATATCGGATCTTTGAGCGAGATCGTACCTCCTGAGATATTCAAATCGTCTTCGCCATCTTCATCTGGAATTGGTGCTTCTGGATTTTCTAGTATCACCATGAATGTTTGTAGCTGCCTGTACTGGGGCCTGCCCCGAAGAAATGAATTGAAATCCTCCTCTTTGTATGCTTTCTGGTTGTCGTATTGGCTCTTCATAAAGTCTCCAAAATTGAGCCGCCTTTCATCGTTGGCTATGTTGTGATACACGTCCAAGTTGTCTAGAGTAACTTCGTCTTCTTCGGCACTGAGCTCGCGTATTTTACGCTTGGACGCGTCAAAAGATATCTTGAACAATTGCGCTTCGTACTGTACGCGTAGCAGTTCTCGCAATACGTCCATGTTCGCTTGGATCATTGCGCGCGTTGCCTCCGCTGTGACGGTCCCATTGATTATGGAATACTCAACCCATTCTTTACATGTTTTGAGAACGCGATCCGCCAACAGCTCTGCTTGTTTGGAGGCTGCGATGCCACTGGTGCCGCATCTCTCGACAACTCTTGTGAGGTCTCTGTTGAGTGGCAAGTACTCTGGAAGGTTCATAATTCTGTGCGAAAAAAAATCTACGACTTTTGCGGGGATTATGAATTTTTAGCTGCAACAGCCCTCGATGTTTAACCCAATTGACTGCTTCTAATACAGTTAAAAGAATTGAATGACTACTCTACAAGTCAATCCGTACGTATAAATGCAAAAATAAAACGAGAGGTGCAGACATGACTAGCATGGAGCGCGAGATCAATGATCTTTCAGCTGCATCCACGTCAAAGACCTGGTCGTCTGCAACATAATGCTCATTCTGCGTCAAGACTCGCTGTGTGGTCGCGCTGAAGTGATGCGATATTGCATGCAACGTGGTCTTTAGTTGTTTTGAGACGCGCAAAGAATTTTGCAACGCCAACCAACTGAATTATTGAATTTGTTTCTGTTCTTATGGAAATCTCTCCAAGTATGCACCGAGAGTTATCTCGAAAGTTTTTCCTGTTACAAGACTCACGTCTCGTCTTCTTGAGACAGGTTATTGAACCGGTTGGCAGCTCCAGTTCGGTTTTCCAGCGATTCATTCTGTTCATTCTGGGTTACGGTGACTGCAGCACCCCCAGACAGATTGACCGCCGTGCTCGTGGTAGTTTGGGTAGAATTGCTCGAGGTACTTGGAATGCACCAGTTGCGATGGCAGTGCCACAGCTTCATCTGGCATTCCCTAGAGCAATATTTCGTTCTCTTACAGCGCCTGCACTTCAGAAATTCCCTTGGTCTTGTCTCCCACTTACCGCACTCCAAATTGCCGCACTGGCGAATGCTCATTTCATTTCGCCTGCAACTGTTGCGCATAATGACACCTGCCCAGTAATAGATATCCGTTCCAAGAAGGAACGTGAACTTCTCCACAAGTGGAAAGAGGTTGATCTTCTCTTGCTCTACAAGAGAGTCATCCAAGTCCGTGTTAGTGTTATCGATATCAAAGCCATCGTAGCTATCGTAGTCCCACTTTTGCAGCATGAACAGCTCAAGCTTTTGACGCTGGTCAATGATGGAACCCCTCAACTTCTTTGACTCCATCTCGATAAACTTGGACATCTTTTCATTAATCATGTGGAGAGTTACCTTGCGCTCCAACTCATTTTCGATTGCTTCACATGCAACGATGCTATCGAACAACTCAGTGAGATACTCAGAGTTGTTAACAATACACTCTGTGATTTTCTCTTCCGGGATGTCCTCGGCAATGTCAAGCGATTCAGCCTCACACCCGGCATCCTTTTCACCCTCGTTGTCGCTATTGCTATCGTCATCATCATCGAGTTCAGCGTCTTCGATTCCCAAGCAGGAAGACCCCGGGTTGTCGCCCTGGGAGTTCTCGTTATCGCATGGATCGCGAAGATCGAATTTTTGGGTTTCCGGAAGGATGAACAGAGCGTCCATGGGATCATTAACGACATGTGCCGAATCATCCTTTTTATATGCCTGCTTCTTCAAGCGCCTCAGTTTAGGCGTTATTGTGGGCCTGCACTTGACTTGTAATGCCTTCTTCAATGACAACTTGATTTGCTTTTGCAAATAAAGCTTCATTTGCTTATGCCTGATTGACATGTCAATCACGAGATGTGTATTTTGTAACAGCTCTTTCAAGTATGGGTACTTTGAGATGTAGGCCAACAATTGGAGCGACCACACAATGTCGTCGTCACGCGGTATCACCACCCCAGTATCTGTGAAATGACGTACAGCAACCTTTGCATGCATCATTGAGCGGTTCTTTTCATGGTCTTGGAGGTACATGTCCGATAAGAAGCGCAAGTTATTGTCCATACCGTGGTCACTCTCGCTAAGGAGCAGGTCGTCGAGAATCTCGGTCTCTGTGTCCATGCGGAGTTTCTTTAGTATGTTGACAATCATGTATTGTTTGCGCAAGTCGTTACTGATGGGAGTATTACGTGGATTTTTAGTTGGGGAGTCGTTGGCTAAGGAAGAGCACATAGAATTTTGTGGTCCATTTAATGAGTTGAATCGTATCATTTTGAAAAGTTGGTCGACGCTAAGATTATCGTAGTCGTCACACGTGAGGTTGTTTTGTCGGCTGCTGTTGAAGTACGGTATATAAGGAGAGTGTGATGGGTATGGAGTAGAAAGATGGGAGGGCATCGACGACTGGGTCGTGAGTTGTGGTGAAATATTACGCGCTGGACTGAATTGGTCCGTTTGTGCCCGTTGAAGCCCCTGCACTCTGTGGGGCATGTGTGCCCGTTCCAGTGCGTTTGCATGACGCGCAGAGTTTTGCTGGTTCCCGGTAGCCTGTGGATTAGATTGGTTCGAATTCGACTGCGACTGGGATGGCTGGTTATGTTGATTTTGACTCCGGGCAGTCTGTTGGGTCTGTTGGGTCTGTTGAGCTTGGTTTGTTTGGTTCGCCAACTGGTTCGTTGACTGGTTTGTTTGGTTTGTTGCATGATTTACAGGATTATGGTTCGCGTTAATGTTTTGTTGGCTTGTGTTTGCTAGATTTTCTTGCATGTTCGTTAGGTCGTAAACAGGGGCGGATGCCGCCTGGTTGAGGTCTTGCTCGTCGCTATTCATGGATGTGTTCAAGAGCAGGTTACTAGAATTGCACTGCAAAGGAACTTGTTGTCGAGAGTTGGCATGAATAAACATACGCTCATTCAAACTGACATAGTTATCCAACACCGTGGCAATAATCGGAAGGATCCCAGCATCAACCACCTTTGAGCGTATCTTCTCGGTTCCTCTTGTGCCGATCAACACAAGGCACTGGAAGGCGAGCGTCCACTTCCACGCGGTCAACAACATCTTTTCGCCCGTAAAAGTGCAGTCGTTCGTATCAAACGTTGAGTTGTGGCACTCGTGTAGGATTTCAATCAACCGCTCGATGCCGCCGTCCTTGCTCAAGGTTTCCCTGACCTTGGGCAGCGACGAGACCAAGTACGTCAAGTAATTTAGCGAGTTCACAAGTGGCTTGTCGGCGGTCACATCTAGTGCTCGCCTATCGTATAAACTTGTCGTTATGGTCACTGCCGCTTTGTTGGTAGCAACGGACTTGAAGTTCGCGTCGCGCATGTCTGGTTATAGCTGGTGGTGGAGTATCAAGCTTTAATTTTTTTACGTCCGTATTTTAAATTGGAATCTGCCTTTCTTAGGGAGGCAAAAAATCCAGAGGAAAAAACAAGAAATTCAATCATCCTCGCCGGAACAGGCAATCGCCAAATTCAGTAAAGACGGGGGGCAAAAGGGTGTCGCGACCTGAAGGCAAGAATGACGTGTACACGGTGTACATTGAGTGCACTGTACACCATCTCGATGGACTCCGTAGTTACCTCTCGATATATTATAGTACTGCATACAGAAGATGGCGAATTATTGGTTAGTGGCCAAGGCGGGTGGTGGTGATGGAGTTATGGGAGAGATTGGTGAAGTGAACGATATTCCCAAAACCGCAAACATGTGACAGTAGCAAAGAGATGAGACGCACAGAATGGTAAACTGGTGATAGATTGCCTTGGATTGATCAACATCAAGTCACCTCAAGAGCAGCATTTAAAGAATATCCAAGTGGCGTTTGTACGATTATCATTTGCATTCATGATTCTCGATAGCAGTCGCGAATCATACCCTGCATAATTATCTCATAGCAATTCGCTGTTAGAGTCGGAGAAACAATAGAGATTCCGGAAGCGAAGCTTACTAACCTTTGGAAAACCTGCAATGGGATAGGACGATAAGGTGTTGGACTGTATACAATGAGTTGGATAGACTTTGGGGACTTTGGGGGAGCTATGTGGATAATTAGAGACAATAGAGGGGCTGAAAAACGTGGAAAATGGAGTGTGGAAACAGTTCAAGTACCGTGGCCACCTTTTCTGTGGAGTGGCTATCTGGTGACGCAACACGCGGTGTAAACTCAAAAGATTGCTTATCAGGACAGAAAAGATATTGGATTGCAAGAGGCCACGGTTCTGCATAGGGCTTTTTTTCCGAGGGCCGGTTCTGTGTAGTCTACGGTGTTATGCGGGCTTTCCATTCGCTTGTCTCCACTTTTGTATCACTGTCCATTATCAATTCCGTGAGGCTACTTTAGAGTAGTGTAGATCGAGTGACTTGTTTGTGGGTTTATTGCTAGCATCTGAGGCCTGCATTTGCCTCGAGCCCCAAATTGTCGCCACGTCAACGTTTCGGAGCACATAACGACAGTGACCGAACACTGACCAGATTCAAGCAATACATTCGATGTAGGTAAGAGCTACGAGGTACATTAGTCCATGTAAGTCCAAGAAGTGACGTTTCGAATTGAAATAACACTGAGAAACATTTGAAACTACATTGCATACGCTCGTGATTACATATAAGGTTGCGCTCTCGTATATCTAAGGATTGCATCTGAAGCAGGATGAGCTGCGAAGGTTGCTCGAGCGAGTTCCCATAATTGCTTTCCACTCGGGATTGCTTTACACAAGGAATTGCTTTCATCATCACTGGGTCGCACACCACTGTTTCGTGAAGTTTCTTTTTTTCTATCAATGTTCCCATCCTACGCTATAGTATTATGATTGTAATCTTGGAATATATATACTCTTCATACTCTAACTATCTATCTAAATGAGCCAATGTACTGCTCTCATTGTACTGCTCTCTAATAAATATCACACGCAAATTGCGATCTCACCCCTTGGGCTGTGGAAATTGCCAATTGTGGTTGCTGGATGTTCTGCACCACACTAGATAATCCTAGACAGCACCTCCCAATACTTTTTGGGGGCTGGGATTCTAAATTCCTGAAACCCTAAAGTTTTGACAATTGCACTTCACCCTTTAGGGTTTCTTCACATCAATATTTCACCATTTGAAATTTCCACCAGTTTTCACTTATACAACACGTATCCAGCTGTTGCCAACTCAACAAGGTTCTTCTTTTCTCAGTCCCTCTCTTTCTCCCCATCTTTTCCTCTTTGCTTCTCTCTCTCTTTCTCTCTCTCTCTCTTTCTCTCTCCCTCTCTCTTTCACCCTCACTCTCACTCTATGAATCAGCTCTCAAAACCTTAGCCTCTGGCTCCTTTACATTCCCAATCCATTTTTCCACATTGTAGACTGCATTCATACAGTGCTCCATAAAGATCAATGTCAAAATGGTGTGGGGCCCGATTCTAAGAAGCTGTGCCCAGAACCCTCTGTAGAAAGAGAAAGGACCTTCGTACTTCAAGGTCTTCATGAAACAATCAATTGGTCCCGAGTAGATGTTACCCTTCTGGTTGTACACACGAGTCAAGACAACGTCCCAAGGATTCATGGCCACAGCAACACAGAAACCAGCAAACAGCGACGCAGCAAGGTGCAATCCCAATCCGTCTGTAGTGATCCATTTATGCTGTGTCAAAAAGTTCTTGGCCAAGTAGTATCCAGACAACTGCACACTCGAACCAGTACCAGTACGGATCATCGCAGCATCAAGACCTCTGTACAACCCACGGAAGCCTTCCTTCTTTTGAATTTGTCTAAATCCATCGAGCACATTCTTGTAGTGGTTTTGTTCTCCGACGGCATCGGTGGCCTTGGAGGCATATGCCTGCATTCTAGTCTTGATCAAGAAGAAAGGATTGGACATAACGGCTCCAGCAACACCAGCCAAGAAACCCGCACCCATGTTGATGGTCAAGTTCTGGGGCACTGGATCACCATTTTGGGGGACCAAGCTCGGCATGAAGAGCTTGGTCAAGCCCACTCTGCTGGGCTCATAAAACCCGATTCTGCACCCATTCAAACCGATCTGGTAGTAGTAACCGCACACCAAACCACCTTGCAAGCCCCTGATACCCTCATTCTTATAAATCTTGAAAAACGCTTGCACAGGGTTTGTGTAGAGCTTCACCTCAGAAGCCGCTTTGCCTGCGGCGATCTGCCCCTGGAGCTGCATTCTGGTCTTGATGAGCTCGATGGGGTTTGTGAAGGTCACTGCACCACACGCCGCCAAGGCTCCGGCTGTGAATCCACCTAACGGACTCACCAACTGACTCGCTGATTTCTCTTGTGCCATTGATAATTTTTTGGCCTGAACCGGCGCTTTTCGCACGATATATAAAGTGTTGGGGGAAGAGCGTAGGAAGAAACCGGAGATGAGCAACGTGATGAAATGGGGGTTCACACTGTTTAAAATAGGGGAGAATAGGAGTTTACTGGTTGATTACTTGGTCAAAGATCTCGTCATTCGAACCCACAAAGCTTATCAGAGAGATACTGATAAGCTTTTTTCGCAGTTTGTCAACCATGGACAAGACATGAGGCTAACTCAAACCCAATCTTGCAGCGGAAAAGTATCTTCGATGGTGAGATGCAAAAACCGGATGTGTGATCATTACCGAGCGCTTATATATTTACGGGTGTAAGAAAAGTACCAATTGAGAACTTTTTCCGAGCTCTAGTTGGCTAACGATCTGATTCGCGATGAGTAACGGCTGCACGTGCTCAAAAGCGGGATGAAATGCGAAGAATTTTCGATTCTGGATGGTCCGGAGGAACGCACTGGGGGTATCGCGTGGACCATATCCTGTACCTAGGCTAACACATCAGTACTTTGGTTGGAATGCCTGGAATAGTCGGCTAATCGGGGAAGCTTATATATGAAGCTTGATATATGAAGCTTATATATGAAGCTTGTTGGAGCCAAGTAAATATGGATGAGAAGGTTTGAGAATGTTACAGAGGCATTATCTTGAGAAAGCTTATCTTGAGGAAGCAAGATAAGATGGAAAATCTAAAGCTACTACACTTTAGTCTTTGGTCTGCTTACAAATTAAACCATCTGGATTTGGTACTTGACATCGAAAAACAAGACCCTGATCGATAGCTAAGCGAGCATCGAGGTGTTGAATTGTGATCAAACACAATCCATACATTACCAGTGTGTTTTTATACATTATCGTGTTGATTTTCACCTGTTGAGTCTTTTTCTTGTCAACCTCTCCATGTTTCCTTCATCTGGCGTTCATCTATGCCTCGCCAATATTTTCATCTTCATTCTTCCACCTTCCACCTTCCATTCTTTACCTTCCACTCTTCACCTTGCATTCTTTAATATTCTGTTCTTTCATCTTCTATTCTTTATATTCCCCTTTCAACTCCATTCTTTAATCTTCCGTTCTTTAACTTCTTGTTTCTTCTTCCTATTCTCGATCACGTTTTTGCCTTTGATTTCATCTTTTTGATTGTCATGCTATCCGCGAGGTCAAAATTAATGAGAGTCCCTCGAAGACTACTCTCTACCAGCAAGTACTTGGTGGGACAGAACATCAATGGGTTCACCGTGCAAAAAGTGCTGAAGATCCCAGAACTTTCGTTGGAAGCCGTCGAACTCTTCAACGACAAGTCCAAATCACACCACCTCCATTTGGACTCCAAAGATTCAAACAATGTCTTTGCAGTCGCTTTCAAGACTAATGCACCTGATGGAACTGGGCTCCCCCATATCCTCGAGCACTTGGTGTTGTGTGGATCTGAAAAGTACCCCGTGAGAGACCCATTCTTCAAGATGACCAACCGTTCCTTGAGCAACTTTATGAATGCCATGACTGGACATGACTTTACGTACTATCCATTTGCCACTACCAACAAAAAGGACTATGAGAACTTGATGGATGTCTACTTGTCCTCGGTCTTCTTGCCCACACTCACCAGAAATAACTTCAACCAAGAAGGTTGGCGCTTGGAACACGAGACTTTCCTGGATAAAGAGTCTCCAGTGATTTATAAGGGTGTGGTTTACAATGAAATGAAGGGTCAAAACTCAAATACAGACTACTATTTCTATAAATCTTACCTCGAAGCCATTTACCCTGCCCTCAACAATTCGGGTGGAAACCCAGAAGATATTCCCAACTTGAAACACGAGGACATGAGGGCATATTATAGAAAGTCTTACCACCCAGCAAATTGTCGCACCTTTACTTATGGAAATTTCCCCTTGAGTGGACACCTTGAAAAGATTAATGAGTACTTTGACTTGGTCACCGATAGACAGTTTCCCCCAGCCGAGGTCAAGTATCCTATTTTCACTGAGACTAATTTGGCAAGTGCCACCATTCCAGGACCCGTGGACACCCACAATCCCAGGGGTGTTGATCACCAGTATAAAGCTTCCGTCACTTGGAATTTGGGTAATCCTTTGGATGAAGGCAAGCAGTACACGGTGTTCCTTTGGAAAATCATCAACTCTTTGTTGATCGATGGGCACAACTCACCTTTTTACCAGGAGTTAATCGAGAAGGATTTGGCAGATGATTTCTCCCCAAATGTAGGTGTGGATGCTACAACCGCTCTCCTTTCGTTTACAATGGGATTGAACAACTGCTCTTTGGAAACTACTGAAAATCTCGAGGGAATGATCAAGGATATTTTTAAGCGGAGGGTCATTCCACAGTTCGCTGATAACGACGCCCTGTACAAGGAGAGAGTCGAAGCAATCATCCACCAGATAGAGCTCAACTTGAAGAGACACAAGCCAGATTTTGGGCTCAACTTGTTGCATCTGCTTGTTCCTGGTTGGGTGAACGGCACGGATCCAATCAAGGCTTTGCAGGTCGAAGAGGTGTTGACCAAGTTCAAGGAGGATTTTGCAAAAAAGGGCCTTGGTCTCTTCAAACCACTTATAGAAGAGTCCATTTTGAATGATTCCTGTGCAAAGTTTACCTTCGTGATGAAGCCAGATGTTGAATTCAACACCAAGTTGATCAGTAGCGAGGAACAGAGGTTGCAAGAAACCGTGGGTGCCTTGTCGGAAAGCCAATTAGGAGAAATCTACGAGAGCGGAATAGAGCTCGCGGCTGAACAGCAAAAAGAAAGTAATGAGAGTATCTTGCCAACTTTGTCTGTGAGCGATATTCCTGTGGAAGGAGACAAATACCCCATCTCCTATGCCAACAACATACAACACAGAGTGGTTGACACCAATGGAATCGCGTATGCTACCGCCACAAAGAGTCTTGGTTACATTCCTTCTAAGTATTACAAGTATCTCTCTTTGTTCACGTCATGCTTGACTAGCTTGGCGGGAACACAAAGCACCAGTATCAATGATTTGGAGACCAGAATCAGCAAAAAAACTGGTGGAATTTCCTTCAATGTCAAGACTTCTGTGAACCCATACGATTTGGGTGAAGTAGACTTGAAGCTCGTGATGTCGGGATCCGCTTTGGCCGAAAACTCCGCAGAGATTTACAAGTTGTGGGAGGAAATCCTCACGAGCACCAAGTTCGATCCCAACGACAAGGAGGTTGTCGACAAGCTCGGCCAATTGATCAAGAACATGTGTGCTAACCAGCTCAACAATATTTCTGACCGCGGGCATTCATATGCCAACTGGGCCAGTGATGCCAAGTTGACTGTCAACAAGTATATCACGGACCAGTTGTCAGGATTGACCAACATCGAGTTTGTTGCGGACTTGAACCACAAGTTGGAGAAACAGGGCAAGGAGTTCCTCAGCCAAGAGATTCTTCCTGTTTTGGGTGAAATCCAAAAGTTGGTTATTGCCAACTCCAACTACAAGTACCGTATCGTGGGAAATGCTGAAATTGTTGAGCAGAATGACAAACTCATTGGGAAGTTTAGCGATGTAATGAGAAACAGCGAGGTTTATACCGAAAACCATTTGCAGGGTCTTGTTGGTGAATTCAAGGCCGCAAATGCTGATCAACTGTCGCAAAGCACCTTGATTGACTTGCCGTTCCAGGTGGGACACGCCGCATTAGCAAAGTTGGGTGCACCTTACACCAGCCCTGATGGAGCTGCACTTCAGGTGGTTGCTCAATTATATACATTCAAGCACTTGCACTCCGTGATTAGAGAGTCCAACAGTGCATATGGAGGAGGAATGTTGTACGATGGCTTAGGGGGTACTATCAACTTTTACTCGTACCGTGACCCCAATCCCCTCAGATCTGTTGAGTCTTTCAAGGAATCGTTCGACTATGGTTTGAAGACAACCTGGGAGAGCAGTGATTTGGAGCAAGCTAAGTTGCGTATTTTCCAAAGCATCGATGCGCCCATGAGTGTTTCTGCACAGGGTTCATCAGAATTCCACGAGGGCATAACTGATGAAATGAGGCAACAAAGAAGAGAGCAATTCCTCAATGTGGGAGCGAATGATATCGCAGATGTGGTGAACAAGTATTTGATTCCAGGAAAGAATGTTGTTTCAGTTATCGGAAGCAGTGAATTTTTGAACTTCAAAGAGAAGGATTGGGCCGTTAGAAAGTTGAAAGTTTGATCCAATCAACTAATTTGGATTTGATAGCGTTTTGCTGAACGCCATGTATATAATTTAGAACAAGCAAGAATAGAGAATAGAGTTATTGGGTGTAAAGAGAAGGTAGCACGAATTTTTCACTTTTCAGTCGTGTCAACTCTGGCATGTCAAAAGCCGAAGCCAGACAAGTGTGTTGTATCGATTGATACCAAGGACTGTTGAGTAAGATCATAAACAACGGTTTTGGCATATCTCGAATCCCTCCTGATTTTTCTTTACGAGGGTATGCGACTAAGTTTATTCATTCCTACCTCTTCATTACTCGATTATGTTTATTCATCTAGGACACTCAAGTGTCTTATACGTTATATACAGGCGAATTTGATGACAGATGAGTATTTCATTGACATCCGACATCCATACATTATCTTATGCTTCGCATCATGCTTGGTCATTGGGATGGAACTCCACTAACAACTTGGCACATCAAACTGTGCCAAGTTGTAATACTTGATCATCATCAATCATACTCTATGCTTTCTGATGTAATCCTTTGGTGGTTGTTCTGGTATCCTTCTCTTCTTGTCCTCTGTGAAAAGACAGTGTCTCTTAGCTCTTGGGTCGTACAAGATCAAGTTCAACTTGGTCTGGTGTCTTGGGATCTGGAACCATTTCTCATATCCGGTCTTGGCGGCGGATATGAGCTTCACCATAGTGAATGTATTCTTGGGCTTCGCCATGGTTGATGAAAAAAAAAATTGAGACTTGAACGAATTTGACAATCAAATCGAGAACAGCCAAATGACTGATGATGAATTTGGAGAAAAAGTATCTTAGATTATGATGACTGAGCAAATCAGGAGGATGTTTGAAATCAAACGCTAAAGAAAATTATACAAGAATATCACAAGAACTTGCTTTCACTGATCTTGGTGCCTAAGTAGCAGTTTTGAATACAGTTTAAAATATCATCGAGTTGTTTGATTCACTCGAACAATGATGATTTTGGGTAATGAATTCGCTTTTACGTTGGTGAATGAACTCTCCGATCTCTCTTATTATCTCATACTCTCCTGATTCTCACTATCTCATTCTTACCTCAATCTAATGACTGAGCTCTTGAAAAAAGGTGACAATTAGAGGTTGCAAAAAGACAACGATCTTAACGCTAAATATGAAGCACATTATGAATAATAGAATAGAATTAGTCTGCTACACTTGCGATCTAACGTTATCATCTATGTCAAAACTCAACAGTGTGTTCTATAAAGCAAGATTATATCATGCCCAGAAAATGGGTAGAACATGTAAGAGGCCAAATGAAAGGAGTACCATGAGCTAGCAAAGAAGGAGGATGGGTTAGCAAAGAAAGGAAACGAGTTGGCAAAGAAGGACGATGATAAAGAAGGACGATGAACTGGAAGAAAAAGAGAGGCATAATTATAGGTAAAGCTAAAAAAGGTCAAAATGGAGTAGTGGGGTAAACTAACAAGTGTTAGAAGAATATTGAACATCGTAATTATAGTAAAAGAAGTGTTCATTTATGATGAGCTTTCGGTAGCTTATACAAATAATTGTCGAGTACTAGGTCCGCAACCGTTGAGTGCTTACGTCATTATTTGCATCCAAAAGTCTTGAACCCTAAGTTTATATCTATGGGGAGTGTTATATCTACGGGGAGTGCCCTTTTAGTTGTGTATCTACAAAGGTAAATTCTTGGAAGCCAGATTATCCTTGTCAATTAAAGTTGACTTGTTTCGTTTGTTTCGATTCTTCGCTCGATTGTTCGCTTGTTGTTCAAAAGCTCTGAAAAATTTACGCGTTCGAAATTCAAACTGAACACGCTGCCAAAACAGATCACTCTTTTTTTAAGAATGAACCAGCTTACAATTTTGATAGCCCTTTTCGTTGGGTTGGCTTCTGCCTTGCACTTGGATGTGCCTGCCTTGCCATACGCTGAGCCTGTTTGTGTCCGTGACTTTGTACAGGAGGACCAGATGGTGGTCATCAACATCAAGACCGATGGCAGACGTGGTGACGGACAGGAAATGAGTGTCCAGGTCGTCGATTCGCTTGGCAATGAGTACAGAAGAGTCAAGGATGTGGTGGGTCAGAGCAGAATTGCTTTCACTAGTCATCACAGTGCTGCTTTCGATATCTGTTTCCTCAACACTAGAATCCATGGTAACCACGGTAGCAGAGAGGTCGAGTTGGAGATCGAGAGTGGTGCTGCTGCACGTGACTGGAACGCCATCCAGCAGTCGGAGAAGTTGAAGCCTGCTGAGTTGGAGTTGAGAAGAGTGGAGGCCTTGACAGAGGAAATTGCTGCCGAGTTGCAGTACTTGAAGGCCAGAGAGGAAAGAATGAGAGACACCAACGAGTCCACCAACGACAGAGTCAAATACTTCTCCATCACCGTTATTATCTCCTTGGTGGCTTTGGGTGCATGGCAAATCCAGTACTTGAGACACTACTTCAAGGTGAAGCATATCATTTAAAGCAGACGTTGCTTAACGATGTTATTCGAATGTTAGGATAACTGTAGTTGGAAAGTTAGGGAGTGGACTCAACACTCGGAAAATGAAGAATTGAAGCAGGATTGTTTGAGAATGATAAGTTGTAACAAATCTTGAGTCTTGGTAACATTGATAAGACTTCAAGCTGTTATGCGAAACAAAGTTCGATTTGCAAGAGCTCAACTGATTATGCCATCATGATGTAAAATTTTAGATCTACGTCAGGAGGAGGATCGGATTAATCACTACATTTCGAGACTCTACCCAATGGAATAATACCACAACATATCAGCACATGTACCCTCATGTAGTGAATATTTGTATGATTATAATCGAACATTTTGCAAATTTTATACTTGCAATCTATTAAACATGAAATCGTGTGCGCATTTTGTAAGGTCAACAATTTTGTAAGGTCAACACAGTATCAAATTCTCTGTGAAAGAACATCCACAAATACTGGAGTTTTGTCCACGAAATCTCGTCCTAACCCATTCTTATCTAAAAACACCTGTAGTGTGCTTTCCCTCACCATATCTGCCTTTTTAAGTGTGGCCTCTATGCCTTTTGGAAAGCTTTCGCCAGTTTCCGCAAAATCATCAAGAGCCAATCCTAGCATCCAGTTCAAGAGAAAGACAAGCTTCAACCATACCAGTTTGAAAACAACACTATCATACGTTTCATCTTCCACAACCAGTAAATACAAGTCCTCCTCGCATATTGTTTTAAGAACGAGTTGAAGATTATCGATTCTCCAAGAATTATCATCGGCTTCCGATACTGGTGATTTTGACCTGGGATCGCCTTCCTTTGCTTCTGACTCGCCTACTTTAACTTTTTTTCCTTTGGAGGCTTGTGCTTTGGCCTGTGCTTTGGTTTCCCTCGCTTCCATGGCTTCTTTAGTTTCTTTCAGCCTTCTCCAAATCCTTTCGTATTCAACTATTTGTGTCAAATCCAACAAAAGGACCTGGGCTAATTCCAACAACATGGCAATCCTGTATTTCTCCGGTATGAGCGAATCATGCTGGAGCTCTGCCGCATAGTAAAACTCCTTCAAGTAACGGAAGTCGCAAGAGACAAACTTGTGTGCAATCTCCACCACCAACTTTTCTGGAGTGAGGTACTCACTTGGAGGAATGCGTTGTTTGTACTGAACCAAGAGTCCATCTGAAAAGAATAGCGACCAATAAAAGATAGTCGATACAATCTTGAAGCGCAACATCATTGAATCAGCATTATCGTCGTTGGCATTCATCCCAGAAACTGTACCTGTCCGGTTTATTAGCGACGCTTCACGTCTGAAGACGGGGGTGGGGCGCGTGTTGGACTTGATTTCTAAACCATTAAACACAAACTCGACCACACGATCGTACCAATGCTTTTGCTGTGGGCTCAATTGGGTGAGCAATGCATATAGAAGGAGCTCTGTGCGTTCTAATCGGGATTGAATTCTGAGCCTATGCCTTCGTGGGGAGTGGAAAAACTTGACAAGCAAGTCATCATTAGGTTGCCGCTCCAATTTCCGTGTAATGTGTGCGTAGGTATGCAAGAAGTTGATTTCGATAAATTCCCACATGAGCGCAATAGACTTGCTATGTACGTTGTACAAGAGGTGATGTGGATTTTGGGTATTCGAAATGTCTATGGGGTTGTATGGAGGTGCCCAACCCGACTTGGTCGATTCATCAGCACAGTAAAAGCACCAGTTGATCATTAACCAGAAATTGAACTCCCCATTGAGCTTTGGATTTAGCCTTTGGCAAAGCAATGGCTCGTCAAAGACAAGAATGGTGGTTAGTGGATCCGGAGCCGTTTCTGTTGTCAGCTTTGCAGCTGCACTCTTCAGTGATTGTGTGGTCTTGACCTTTGAGTCAGTCTTCCCCTTATTTCCAACCTCTTTTCCCGCCTTGCCCTTCCCTTTCTTCACCTCTGGGTCTGGTGACCTGAATGAAGAAAAGATCTCATTTGCAATCTTTGGGTTCTCTATGTTGTACGCTTGGTACTTGTTGACCTCCTCTTCCATTGAAAGGGCCGATTTTAATGTTGAAGTATCGCCCTCTGAGTCACTTACATATTCCACTTCTTTTGGTGCCTCTGGCTTCTCGCTTTTGAAGAAATGAATCACTTTCAGCTGACTGGTGGGTCGGTACGAAGCAGCTGGTTTGCGTACTATCGGGTCATCTAGCTCTACCACTCTGGTAACAGGCCACATCTTGACAATAAAGTCACGGAATAGAGAAACAATGCGAGGGTATAGCACCTCATCGGGGCCACCTCGCACGATTCTGATATACCGTTGTAGGATGTATGTGCATCTGCTCAGGAATGTATACTTGTATGTAGAATTGTGGTAGTCCTCGTTCATTGCACGCACGAACGCGTTAGTAGACTCCACGCCCTCCATGGATATTGAGCTGTTGGACCAATTGCTCTCCATGGCTCGAGCCGCCAATGTCAAGACCACTCTCAACGCATTTATAGAAGGAAACGGGGGGGGATAAGACTCCAAATGGGTGAGAAGGTTGTCTATTTCTAGATAGTTGTTGAGGTTGATGGGATCGACATCAGGTATTAGCAGGTCGATGAATCGTTCGTCCACATGATTAGACATGAAAACAATACCCACAATTGGAAAGACAAGATTTATGTTTAATGTATTTTAGCACCAAATACATAGAGCTAGAATGCTCAAGTTGGAAGAAATATTCTAATAACGAGTGATCATCTGTTTATGTGAGGATGCGCGGCTGGACTGTTGTTGCACACAAACTTTCTACAAACTTTAACGAGAAGAATTTCAGTATATTTCAACCTCCTGATCTCGAAACACTGCAATTTACGAGAAAGATGTGAAAAGCTGTTTCTTTGTAAAATTGAAGATTCTCTCGAGATTAAGATTCATTTATTTGTGGGTGCAATTTGATCTACAATTTCCTCATCTTAATTTCCTCCAGATTCGTTACTTTGGCATGTCACTCACTCTTCGAACATCCACAGGGCCTATTAAGATAGAACTTGAGTACATTGACCAATCCCAATCTAGGCATGTGGAAAACTTCATACGACATGCCGCCATGAGCAACTACACTGGCAACTACCTTTTAAGATATATACCCAACTTTATCCTCCAAACTGGAGACCCTACCAATACGGGCAAATCTTCGAAACGGGCACACAGTAAACCTCTTGGAAAATATGTTTCGGAAGAGTTTCTGCTGGCGGTAACCCAGCCAGAAATAAAGCGTGGGACAGTGATGTCTGTTGTGAATCCCGAGTCTTCTTATGGTTCGCAGTTTTTCATAGTGCTCTCGGATGAGCATGCAAGTTCTTTGAATAAGGGATATGTAGTGATTGGCAAGGTGATAGATGGATTGGATGCTATAGAAAGAGTCGAGAGGGAATTGGAAGGTAATTCTAAAACCAATGGGAAATTGAAGGGAGACTGGAAGGAAAAAGTGTGGATCAATGATATTGAAATTCACAATAATCCATTTGCAAACTAGATACTGAAGAGCTTTGGGGGTCTCGATGAGCAGTGGTTAGATGGGTCATTGTTGGATTTGTCATGAAGTAAGTTTTGATAGGTGAAGGACCAAGATGGATTTATAGATGGTGTATGGTCAACCTATTTGAAGCACGATTGTTTTGGCTGGTGTTGACTATTTTTGACGGTTTTGACTGATTTTGACTGTTTTGACTGTTAAATTGAAAGTCATGGACGTTTAATTAGCTTTTATATTTGAAATAGAGCTTGTACAAAAGGATTGATGGGTATGCATCTTGATCAAGATCAGAAGGTTTTAATAACTTCGAACCTACAATTAGGCATTTATAATAGATTAATGATAGGACAATTGAAAGATTGGCTTCTGAATTGGTGAAAGGAAATTGATTTTACTTGCGCTCAGGGAATCGTCATTACGCTGGTTTTCGCAACCAAACCAATTTTCATAAATTTTTGCAGCTATTTCGTCAAAATACAACTTCAATACTGACATCTGATCTTGATATCTGATCTTGGCATCTGATCTTGGTAGCTTATCTTCTTGTCAACCAGCTTACAAGTCTTTCATTCACTATTACATTAAATGTCCTCTAGAACATAACCAAACATAATACATATCGTAGTACAGGTATACCCTAACTTTCTTCCCCTCCTCTCTCTTTATACAACCACTTACTAATGATCCAATTCACCTATTTCTCCCATCATTTCGGCGAACTCCCTAATTGTGATGCAAGAACCCACCTTTGGCCTATCATAGTCAAAGCATATGGGATTACCATCTGAATCAACCATACACCCACTTATCATGTCGATCAAAAGCGAATCAGTAAACTCTACATTTAAAGCTCGCTTGATCTTTTGTAAATCCGGCAATGAGAGCTTATATGATAAAAGCTGCTCTTGAGATAATTCCTTTGTCCTTGGAGGACCCTCGTTTTCGGTATCTGAATCTTCAGCAACCTTGTCACCCGGGAGCTCTTCATTAGCAGTACTCACAAACAATTCCCATCCTTCATAGATAGTGGCAAAGTTGTTTCGGAATTTGACTAGCTTGTTGACGTTGGAAATGAGCTTGTCAATATCTACAATATCGAGAATGTCATCCACAGAAGTAGCACTGGCGCTCACGGTGTACTTCTGAATGAGATTGAGCGTAGTGTAGTGACGCACATTGCTTGCATCGAATTGAACACCTTTATCTTTCATAAAGTTGTAATAGTACTCCACACATCGCGTCACATCATTAGTGAGGCATGTTGGGATCTCTAAGCGTGCAAATAATTCGGGGAGTGACTTCAAGTAAAAGTCATCCTCAACCAATTCGCTATAAACTTCAAGGATCTCATCTTCGATGGAGGGATCAATAGTCGAAAACAGGGGAGATTGCTTGGTTCTTCGGCGCGCCATCAGCAACTCACGACATAGATTTCCAGATACGACACAGAGGTGCGACACAGAAATGCGACATGGATGGAGACATTAATTAAAGTTCCGACATTGGGGGATTTTGCGACACCAGGGATGATTAGGATAACATTCACCAACTCGAATAGGGGGTCAAGGCTGAGCCTGAGCCGATACGTTTTACGTTGACATTTTCTTATTGGATCATAAAGTTTTCCAAAGCAATATTCTACTCATTAGCTGGTTTGACAATATGACGATCCTTATCCCAGCCACCATGGTGATACCTGACTAACTAACACGTTGAAGTTAGTCAGCACGTTAAAGTAACGTCATTGAAATCGATTACAATCCTATCGAACAAGGTGGAGTCTACAAGATTAAACTCCATCTGCTCACCTATTGAGCTCACCAAGGCTCATACCGTCTCATAACCAAGGGGATGATAAGCCAAGGCAGATAGAGCGTACAGATCACCACTTTTGTAGACCGTGTTCCCTAGGACGGTGCTTGCACCTTCCCTTGCTTTCAGTTGACAGCCCGTCATTTCCTGTATGGACGGGATGGTTTTGTGTTACAACATGTTTGCTATCTGGATAGCTATTAATGGAGACAATTTTCCACTAGACTTAGTTCGCCACTGAAATTACGCTACTACAATATGTCCAATTTAACCTCTTCGATTCAATTGACCAAACAGTCGACCTACAGGCTTAACAATGGAACACACATTCCTGTTGCCGGGTTCGGAGTCTACTTGGCTGAAGACACCGAGAACTTGGTCTACAAGGCCATGGAAGCCGGTTACAGACATTTTGACACCGCTGTGATGTATGAAAACCAAAAGGAGACTGCTAGGGGAATCGCCAAGTTCTTGAAGGACCACCCAGATGTTAGCAGAGACGATGTTTGGTTCACCACCAAGATCAACAATGCCGGTCAAGGATACGAGAACACCAAGAAGACAGTCGCCCAAATTGCCGCCGAGGTCAAGGAGTACATCGAGTACGTGGATTTGGTGCTTATTCACGACCCATTGACCGACAAGGAGAGACGTTTGGGCACTTACAAGGCCTTGCAGGAGTATGTGATTGACCCGAACAACCCGACATTGAAGATCCGGTCACTTGGAGTGTCGAACTACGGTATAAACCACCTTAAGGAATTGCTCGAATGGGACGGGCTCTTGGTGAAACCAACTGTTGACCAGTTGGAGTTGCACCCATGGTTGCCACACACCAAGTTGCGTGCCTTCTTGTACGAGCACGACATCTTGGTTGAGGCATACCTCCCATTGACCCGTGGAATCAAGTTGGAGGACCCAGAGTTGGTTGCCCTCAGTAAAAAGTGCGGATTGACTCCAGCTGAGATCCTCCTCAAGTGGTCGTACCTCCAAGGATTCATTGTGTTGGCCAAGACTTCCACCCCAAAGAGAATAAAGGAGAACTTGGACGTTTTGCCAAGTGGTAAATGCGACGAATTGGACAACACAAGACAGTTGGGTAAGATCGACCTTGATCCAGATGTGATTGAGGCTTTGAACAAGCCTACATCTCACGAGGTTTTGTGCTTCGATGGAAAGGACCCAACCCAATACGAGGGTTGATTAGCTCCACGCTAAAGGACTGAAGGAATTGTAACGATAGGCAATTTGTTCAAATATTGTACGACAAGATCGTTCAACAAAAGGTGATTTAGATTTATAAAAAATTCGAATGATAGACAGTGTAGAGTGATCCTTACTTTTTTGAAGTGGTATCAGCTTTAGTATCAGAAGTAATTTGAAGCTGAAGAAGTTAAGCGAAGAAGTTAAGCAGAAGAAGTCAAGGTGATGAAGTTAAGCTGAAGAAGTCAAGTTGGAGGTGAAAAAGCAGTGTGCATGGGATTCACAAAATCATGTCAGGTTTCGTCACATTTCCGCAATCACTAATCACACAACATAAAGATTCGTCCCTCTCGTGTAGAAGTCGAAGAGAAGTCGAAGAGAAGTCGAAGAGACTTGACTTAATCCAAATCCGTTGCTCATTGGAACTATTTCCGCGTAATTTATAGCTCTTGTGTGCTTTTGAGCAACTTCTCGTATTGTTTGTTCCCAATTACCTCTTTTCCCCACCATTTTCACATTCACTTATTACTTTTCGTTCAACATGGCCCCCTCGAACTGGTTACTGTGGCCGGGCAAAAAGGCCGAAGATGATAATGGTGAAATCGACGAAGCAGAAGACTCTGGTGCTGGTTTTGATGAAGAGCAGTCGAAGGATGAGATTGCCGATCATGTAGTAAAGAAGAAAGGCTGGACCTTTTGGAATAGTGATGCTGCCTTGAAAGATGAAAATGAATCCGATAAAGCAGGCCAGGATGATATGGATAAGGATACCGATAAAACGAATGACAAGGTCTCTACCGCAGACAAAGCAGCTGGCGAAAAGTCGAGCGATAAGGGCAAATCAAAACCAGTTGATAAAGCACTCAAAGAGAAAGTCCAAAACACATCCAACCGTATTTTGAGATCAACCCCTTCAATCCCAAGCATCCAGGACTATAGTAATGCTGCTCAGCAGAAGAATACAGGTTTAGATAAGGCAAAGGATTCGGACAATGCCGGAGGCGGTGCCACTGGAGATAGCCCAGAAGACGATGCGGTTTTATACAAACCTCACTCAAAAGCCTCTCAATTCAACCAGATCAATACTCACAGGAACGAGAACTTGAGAGAAAACGTCATCATTCCAGATTGGGATACATGCCTCCCGGCTCAATCGAGTTTCCAGGCGAGTACCTCGGGATCGTCATCAGCCTTATCGTCGTCGTCTTTGGCTGCTACGCTTTTCGGAAATAACTCCACTGCAAATATAAACCCCAATACTTCTGTTATTGATTTGAAGAACTGGCGCAACTTCCTTCATCAACTATCGGCAAAGTTAGGGTTCACCAGCCAGCAATTAACTAGTGTGGTAGACCACGCAGATGACGGGGCCCTGGCCGACGAAGATGACAAGGATAAGGTCAAGAAGGAGTTCAACTTGCTTTACGAGCGAACGTATAAGTTATATGGAAGATCATTGGCAAAGTTACCATCGCACAAAAGAGCATGTTTGCCGAACTACGTCAAGGCATACCAAGAAGGAGAAGCACAACCGACTGCAGAAGCCGAAAACGATACCCAAGATGACGATGAGGACTCGATATCGATAACCAATGACCCAATGGGTAATTTACTTATCAACCATAAAAAAGGCCAAAGGGCTCAAGGATTGCAGAACCCGGAAATCATTTCGCAGAAGCTGGGATCACTTCAGAAGATCAAGAAAATCTTGATTATCGGAGTGCACGGATTCTTTCCTCACCGGATGATTAGACCCATCATTGGGGCCCCGAGAGGGACCTCGTTAAAGTTTGCGAATGAGGCAGAAAAGGGAATAATTCGGTACTGTATTGAAAACGGAATGATAACAGAAGAGGATTCAAACAGCGTGAGCATTCAAAAAATCGCTTTGGAGAAAGAGGGAAAAATATTTGACCGTGTGGAATTCTTCACTGAGATCTTGAGCAAATGGGAACAAGAACTCAACGATGCGGATTTCATTTTTGTTGCTTCACATTCGCAGGGATGTGTTGTCTCTATCATTTTACTTGCAAAGTTGATTGAGATGGGTATCTTGAAAAATGCAATCAGAAAGCGTATTGGAATTTTGGGTATGGCCGGCGTCAACAATGGACCGTTCTATGGAATTGATAAGTCCTTCTTCATGAAGGCATACTCAACCATAGAACACGATTCCTTGACTGAGCTCTTTGAATTAAACAAGTTCGACAGTCCGCAGTCCCTAGCCTACAAGAAGTCCATACAAACTGTTATCAATGCTAATGTCAAGATATGTTTTATTGGATCGGTCAATGACCAATTGGTACCGCTTTACTCTGCTTTGGCTCTGCATGTTTTCCACCCTAACATTTATCGTGCCTGCTACATCGACCACTCATCGCAAACCCCGTTATTTATACAGAAGCTCGTATCTCTTTGCTGTCAGATGCAAAACTTGGGCTTTTTCGACAACAATGTTCTCAAAGAATTGAGCACTTCATTAGCGGGTACAATGACAGGCGGTGGCCACTCCAAATTGTACAATGATGGAAAAGTATATGATTTGGGGATCCGTTTCGTGTTGGATACAGACGATATGATTATTCCATCAGTCAAGCAATTGAAGGGAAGCTCGAAAATTTTGGACTCAACGGATCCTGCAAAAATAGCAGAAATCGCAATGAGCAATCTGGGCTCAGATACGAAACTCCCAATAACGAACCAAGTATACATTAAGGAGTACAACGTGGGAAAAATCGCCACAAATCCTTTCATTTTGCCTTGGTGTCTCCGCGGGCTTCTTTTCAATATCGAGAAAAATTGGCCAAATCAGCAAAAGTCCATTGAAAAACGACAATTGAATGGATATGATGAAATCAATGATCTTTACGACTCTTTTGAAGGCTGGAAACCAGATACAAAGGTACAGAAGGAATTGAAGTTTAGATTGAATGGAATCAGGGCAAGTAAGCTTTGAAAAGTACAATAGCTGCAAAAAATGAAATTTCGCTAGCTTTATGCCAGGCAAATCAAAGGCAGTCGAACGAATATTAATGAATGGAAGTGTCAGAGTCACAAGAGATAGCATAACAGAAGTAGAGTGCTCGTCACTATAGAGATTAGGGCTCATACAGAGCGACGAATCCAGGGGTTGCTTAGTTTTACATAAAGATGTCTATAGTTAATTAAGTTTTGACATTGGAAGTTTATAAAGAAAACAATAAAATGACAATAAAAGCATTGTAAGTAGAAATCTAAAGGCCTGAAGATGATACTTTAATTGTGAGTTTCAATATTCACGCTATTTTTTTTGAGTTGCCTCTCCACAGATATATTTTTTCCAAAACAAACATTGGATCCAGATGTTTTCACCGATGGAAGGGGACCCACCAACCCCTGACACTTCTGACAACTCCTCAGACGACCGCGGGAGTGAATTGGTCAAAGTCAATCTAAAAATGCCTACTCAAGGTGAATTGCGATCTTTGGCTAAGCAAAATATATCGATATCTGAACTAAGAGACCGCGTCGGGAGCAATCGCGTTGATTTCCTCATGAAATCACCACTATTCAAGCATTGGGCCCCGAGGTTTGAGTTGTATTGCTACTCGAACAAGCCCTCTACCTCGGTTTCTGATGAGATCAAGTCATTTATACAGAGTCTTCCAGAATGGTCACCGGAAGAAATTGAAACTTTGTATGCTAGGAATTACATGGTAGTTTCTGAAGCTACAGAGTTTTCCAAGAGCACCGAAAGTATTCAGAAAGCGCTAAATGCTCTTCCACCGCTGGAATCATGGTCCAAAGAAGAATTATCAATATTGAGAAAGTATAGATCGCAATCCATCCACGACCTCATGGAAATGCTTCCCAGAAAACGACTTGACATTGTGGAAAAATACATTTCAAAAACCAACAGAGGTCCTTCCTTGAAGCATTTGGATATGTCTGACCTTAGCAGGGAATCATTGCAGAGGCAATTTCCGAATACACCTCTCACAGTTCTCTCTGTCAGAATACGACGGGATTATGATATGGAGACATACCCTTTGACACAGGGAGAGAAAAATGCTATAATGGGCTGTGTACACTCTGGAAAGGCCATAGAGACTGTAATGAGTGACATTCCTTGCAGAACAAGGGATTACATTGAGCATAGGTTCAAAGAGATTGAAGTGGTAACTGTGAGAAAGCGTAAATTCAAGTCTTCGGTTGAGCGTTTAGCATTTGAGGCACAATGGACAATACTCGAGAAGTCCAAGGGCAATCTACCAAAGAGTGACGAATCAAATGGAAGATTGAGACCAAGAAGGGGAAAAGCAGAATTAGAAAAGGATACCAAAACTGAAACGACTAAAAGGAAGAAGAAAGAACCAATAGTTGATGGAAAGAGGAGAAAAGTTGAGACTGAACAGAAGGGAAAAGCAACAGAGCACAAGCCAAAAAAGAATGCAAACTTGAAATCATCAGCAAAATTAGATAATGAAGAAAAGTCTTCGAATGGATCATCTGCTAAAGGTCCAGAGAATACTCTGAATGGACTTCTTGAAAAAACTGTTTTCAGTCCTACTGATATAAATTCGGACCACGAAATACCATTGCATGGCCGGCAGTTGTATGCATCAAGCTTCTATTCCAAAGAACCTTGTTTAGATGAAGTCGATTTCGTTGAATCTGCAGCCAAGATGACTGATGAATCTACTCAAGTATCTTTTGAAGATGATTTGGCTAGACAAATTGTTTCAGAGCACCTCAAAAATTACCGACCTATGCCTATTTCGTTTCCGCTGCCTGAGGATCCATGCAATATTGTACGTGTGAGGTTTTTACTCTACCCTGAGCACCTGGAGCTGTTTCTTCTCGCCATTCCTAAAAGCAACGAGTTGAATCCGCTTTACGAGATCAGCAAAATATTTTGGATACACTATGCTCTTTTCTTCTGGCACTCAAAGGTGTTCAGGAAATTGGTCGATGATTTCTGCGAAAGATTAGAATCTGCTGTTGATGAAAACGACCTAGCAGAATTTATGTTTGTGATCGACTCGTGGAACCAACTTATGTTGGGTCTCTCGCCTAACAAGAACGCTCGAGATATTCTAGAGAGAGACACGGATATCAACTCTGAGATACGACAATATATTGCTGAAGGTGAGCGCAGGACCCCTTCTGTCGGAGACTATAAATTAGAATTGCTTTACGAGGAAATAACTAAAGAGCCGACAAGTCCAGCGTTTACAAAATTGAGGGGTGGGAGAAAAATCATGAAAGCACAGGGAAACACGAAATCTGTTTCCCCAGAGCCAGTTGAATCTCAATATATTAACCAGCCAGCTGAATATATTGAAGCATTTTTTGACCGGCTACAAAGAAAAACCAGTGTTTCCAGATTTGCATTGCAACAAATACTACTTCGTGGGTACTCGAGGGTTGTTTCAACAGCCTCACGGAAATTGCGTGAATACAAGTCCTTCACTGCGGAGGTTTATGGCGAGCTTCTTCCCTCATTCACTAGTGAAGTATTGGAAAAACTCAATTTCCGTCCTGGTCAAAAGTTTTACGATTTGGGTTCGGGAGTAGGTAACACTACCTTTCAGGCTGCACTTGAATTTGGGGCAAAAGTGAGTGGCGGATGTGAATTGATGGACCACGCACTGAGGCTCACGGCGTTACAAGAAAGATTACTTCTGAAGCACTTAGCCATGCTAGGATTGAAGCAAATGAATCTTGACTTTGCACTTCTGCAAAGTTTTGTAGATAATGCTCGTGTTGCGGAAACAGTTCTTGACTGTGATGTCTTGCTTGTTAATAATTTTTTATTTGATGTGAACTTGAACGCATCAGTGGGAAAGCTTCTCAGGGATCTCCGTCCTGGCACTAAGATCATCAGCTTGAGAAATTTTATCCGCCCCAGGTACCGGGCTACAGGTGATTCAATTTTCGATCGGTTGCTAGTAGAGAAGCATGTCAGTGATGAATTAGCAGTGAGTTGGACTGGTAGCAGCGTTGAGTATTATATTTCAACGGTCCAAGAAGATATAGTGTACCCGAAAGAAGTCAGCGCTAGTCCGAAAGAGACTGCAAAAGAAATTGCTAAATAGATTGTGAGTGATTGACCATGAGTTACGATTTTTGGGATCCAGGGATAGATGAATGAGGTGAAGGAGCAATTATATGTATTATGAGCAAAGAGATTAGACTGTATAATTTGGGTTACAATTTGGGAACAACCAAAAGAAAGGTTTGCAGAAAGTCACCTGTAGATCTGAACAAGTAGCTATAAAAGTTGAAAAAACCAATCGATTCATCAATTAATGCACGTTACGATATTCTACCATTGGTCTTACTCAGAACAAATATTGTTCTAATTTTTCTATTCTCTATGCTAAGGCATTCACCTCACACCATTACTCTACTTTTACCCTCTTATCAGCCTTTGGATGCTCTATCTGTCTCTTTTCTCCATTCTTAGTAGGTTCGATCGAACCCGGGCGAGTGGTATTGTTCGAACCGTCCTTTGTCTTTTTCTTTGCTGTCCCCTCCATTTCTTTTGATATGGCTAAGAGCAATGTCGTCACCCTCCTTCCCAACTCCTGGGTTGATCGCAGGAGGAAGTACCAATCAAACTTGAATAAATCACTTGCGGCAATATCGTCCTTCATTTTTTCGAGGAGTGATTCATGGAAGACTCCGTACTTGTGCACACAACATAAGATGAACCTATCTTCAAGCTTTGAGTACACTCGTTTTGAATTATTAGGTGGGTACTGGATTTTGAGATCTTCCAATGGATCTGTGAGGTTCTCCATCTTTTTGGCCAAAAGCTTTTGCTGGTTGATCAACTTGGCCAGTTTCTTTGCACTGGCATCTATTTGTCCCAAGTACTTATCATATCCCTCGATCTCCGTGTAAGACAGCCAAAACTTTTTCAGGTAACGTTCAACATCTTCTTTGGACTTGTTACCAAGCATTCCGGCTATCAGATCGTAGTCTTCTTTACCGAACTTGGCTATGGCGTGGATAAAATTTGTAAAATCTCTTCTTGTCCATTTATGGAAACTTTGCTCAAGCAATTCGTTCTTGAGATCCTGTTCCTCTTGTGTCAATGGTACCACCAGGTCAACCCTTTCCTGTTCCACGCGCCGGCGTTCTTCACGCAGCACGTCGTCCTTGTATTCATCTGCCAAGAACTCGTCGTCACTGTCTCCAAAATCATAGACTGAAAACTGGTACCCGATTTCCTTCTTGTATGCCAACTGTTCACGTTCTAATAATTCCGGAAGGCCAGCTGGGAAGAACTGGTGGTCTTGAATGTTGTATACTTTAGGCCCACGTGGTTTCCAGAGTGCATCCCTCTTGGATGCCTTATTGTTATGGGGCGCCTTCAACACATCCTTGTAGTAATTGTCCACACTGTAAGTCAACTCTTTGCGCTCGCGCTTTGAAGGGTTGATCCAGTTCATGCCATTCTTTTTGCCGTCCAAGCCACCAAATGGGTTTGGCTTTGCAAAATTCTGACCATTCCATTCGTAAGCCAGGTTATCAAAGGTGAAGTTCTGTACATCTTCGAGACCCAACTTATTGAATTTCGCATTAAGGGTTGCTGTCTTTTCAGCACCTCTCTTCAAAATTGCATCAATGTCATCGTCCAATAACGGATTACTTGCACCCTTGCTGGATTCAAACACCTTTTTAGCACCGTGCTGGATCATTCCAATCAAATCATCCTTAGAGTTACCCACTGTTGTGTTGTTTGCGGCTGAGTTGAGATGACGGCCCTGTTGGATGACCAATTGGTCAAGTCTCAATTTTTGTGCAGCGCGCTCCAAAACCTTTTCCTCGATGGCATTCTCGGTAACAAATCTGTAAACCTTGACTTGTTTCTTTTGACCGATTCTGTGTGCTCTATCCATTGCTTGCAAATCGGCTTGAGGGTTCCAATCTGAATCAAATAAAATGACGACGTCTGCAGTGGTAAGGTTGATTCCAAGACCACCTGCTCTGGTGGTTAACAAGAAGATGAACTTGTCCAGATCCGGGGCATTATAGTCATCAATGGCCTCAATACGGTCTTCATGCAGCGTTGAACCGTCAATACGACAGTATTCATAGTCACGCAAGTAGCAGTAATCTTCCAAAATGTCAAGTAAACGGGACATTTGTGAAAATATAAGCACTCTCGAACCCTCACTCTGGAACTTTTTCAACATCTTGTCCAAAATGATCATCTTACCAGCATTGAATACCAAGTGTTCGTCAGTAGTATAGGGCGGGCCAGGTTCAGCACCATCAAAGAGGTAAGGGTGATTACAACATTTACGCAACTGCATCACAATGTTGAGCAACCTAGTTTTCCCCTCTCTTTTACCCACCACACCGTTCACCGCATCGATGTCCTTCTCCAAAAGCTTCTTGTACCAATCGATTTGCATATCCGTCATTCCGATATAGACATTACGTTCAATCTTTGGAAGCAATGACGTCTCGACATCGGCTTTCACTCTACGAAGAAGGAAAGGTGAAAGGAGCTGGTGCAATTGTTGCACAACCTTGTCCTGGTCTTTCGACTTTTCTTCATTATTGAACCATTCGTCAAAAACCTCGGAATCCCCAAACACATCAGGCAATAAGAAGTTGAGCAACGCCCACACTTCATGAAGGTTATTTTGCAAGGGAGTACCAGTGATCAATAATCTATTGCGCAGGTAAAAGAGTCTGATGATCTGGGAGAGCGAACTGTCCTCGTTCTTGATACGATGGGCCTCATCAACAACAATGTATTCCCACCTGAACTTTTTGAGCTGGGCCTTTTCACGAATCACCATTTCAAACGAAGTGATGAGAACGTCAAACTTACACAGAAGAATCTTCTTTTGAATGATTTCCTGACGTGAATCCTTCTGCCCTTGTAAAACCACCACCTTCACTTCGGGAGTCCATTTCGCAAACTCACGTCTCCAATTATCTAAAGTCGACTTGGGAACTATGACGATAAAAGGACCATGCACATTTTTTACGTACCGCAAGTATCCAAGAAACGAGATTGTCTGGAGTGTTTTCCCCAATCCCATCTCATCTGCAAGAATACCACTCAAGCGGTTTTCATAGAGTGAGATCAACCAGTTCAATCCCTGAATCTGGTACTCCCTCAAGGTTCCCTCTTTAACGAACGATGGCGACTCGGTTAACACTGTTGGTGCCAGGTCCTCTTCTTCAACTTCGTCATGCAATAACTCCTCATCTTCTTCCTTTTCGGTTTTTCTCCTACGTCCCCTCTTTTTGGGCTGCAGCTTAAAGCTCATTTTGGAGTCGATCTCTTTAATCCGCTTTTTGAAAGCCGCATCTTTAGATGCCTCGAGATCGATAAAGTGCCTAAAAAGTGGTGTGAGGCCTAAAAGGTACTTGAACCGTATAGTTGAGTCATCACCTTCTCTTCTTTTGGTTGTTTTTGGATCTGCTGTAAGAAGGTATTTCTTTTTGATTTCGGGGCTGACTTCTCCTTCTTCTTCCTCTTCCTCTTCCTCTTCCTCCTCATCATCTGCTTCCTCCTCCTCCTCCTCATCATCTGCTTCTTCCTCATTATCTTCCTCATTATCTTCCTCATTATCTGCCTTTTCTTCATTTTGACCATCCTCCTCATCCTCATCCTCTTCACTTTCCTCACTTTCCTCACTCTCCTCACTTTCCTCCTTCTTCTTCACCTGTCTCTGTTTCCTGGTTGGTCTGACAGGGACCACTTCTTCCTCAGACTCCTCTTCCGACTCCTCATCCTCTGAGTCGTCATCGGAAACCTCCACAACCTTTTTGGGTTCCTTTCGATTCTGTAAACGCGAACTCCTGCGATTTGTCGGTTCGGGAGCTGGAGGCGAAGCTGGTTTCTGAGCGGCCTTGCGCCTAGGCCTCCCACGTAATCCGGCCATTATCTCTCTTTCAACAACCTGTCTGCCAGATAATATATAGTAGTTGGATCAATCTAAGACAGACGTGATACAAAAAATGATTTGGAAAAGGTGATTATCACTGACTCGTTCAATAATTTTGGTCTGCTATTCTAGTTTGTCTAATGTGTGGAATTGAGAAAAAATATGAAGTGGTATAGAAAAATAGGGCCGTAAAACATAAAGCCGGTATACAGGCTGGAAAAATAAGTTCTGGAAAAACCACCCGCTCTTTTCAACAAGAAAAACATTCATGTTGACAACTTTATCTAGTGCACTGAAACAAGCTCTCCACACAAGCTAAAGTCTGTGGATTCCCCATTTCCACGTGTGGAGAAGCCCACACGTCTACTTTACGCGTATTTACCGCGTCACATCTTGATCGATAAGATGGTCTGAGTGCCACAGCTGGAGCGTGCCTGTAAACACTCGGGATCCACAAGTGGAAACATGCTTTTATGATTGATTAATGTACCTGCTCAAGTTCCGCTCATTGGGTGTGATTTTTTTTGCCCAATTCATTTCTTCTTATCCTGTCCCGTAATTTTTCGGACGGTATTTTTTAGCTCGTCTTTGTGTCATGTTCGTTTAAATCAGCAACACAAGGAAAGGTCGATTCTCGCCCAATTTTCACCCTAATATTTAAAGACGCCAAAGCCCCAGTTTCCATGAGCCTTGTTGAGCTACGTCTCAGCCGATTTCGTCGAATTCAAGTACCCTGCTGATTTTTATAGGTTTCCGTACTTTTTTGCAGCAATTGAAACGTAGCCAGCAGGTGCTCTTTGGAGAGATATGATGACCACAGTCAAAAAAGAGAACCAGCAGGTTATCGGCATGTAGCTCTACAATGCTAGATTCAAGAGAATGATGTCAAGTGCTAAACTTCTCTCAATGATGTCAAGTGCTTGGCGCCTCATAGCCATAAAGTGCTGGTGAATTCGTTGATTTTCCATGCCTCCAATTTTCCATGACTCTAAAACCTTCCCATTGTATGTTATAAAATTATATCATCCTATATACCATTTCCTTTGTTGGACTCTTTATTGACATGGTTGGTTAATCCTAACGACGCAGCTATTTCAGTTTGCATCATCTATGGTCAGGCCAGCCGATCATGCCAGCCTCGGCAAATTCCAGTCGATCTTTCCTCTCCCAACCTTTTCCAACCACTCGTTACATTTACTGAAAGCTGCCAGCTCAAAAAATCCTCTACTGGCAGATAACGGTGACGGGTGCACCGACTTCAAGACCTCCACCTTATCCTTACTTCTTTGTAAAAGACCTGAAAACATGGCTATACGCTTTTGCGCAGGACTTCCCCATGCCATAATGACAAAACCGTCTTTGGAGTGGTACTCCAATACCACCTTGATGATTTGTTCTGTGAACTGTTCCCAGCCTCTTTTCTGGTGGCTATTGGCTTTGTGTGCTTCCACAGTTAAGCAGGCATTGAGCATGAGAACCCCACGACGGGCCCATTCTGTCAAGTTACCTCCCCCATGGTTGCCCGGCTTTTTAGGGGCGGGGGACACAAAGTCTGGGTACTCAATTGCAAGCAACTTATAGATGTTCATCAATGAAGGAGGGGGTTTTGTAGGCTCCAAAACCAGAAACGCCAACCCGTGGGCTTGATTGAAGTTGTGATATGGGTCCTGGCCCATGATCAAGCACTTTGCCAAGGGAAGAGGTGTATAGTGTGACCACGAGTAAATGTTCTCCTTGAGTGGGAATATGGTCTTGGTCTTGAATTCATTCAATAAGAACTTCTTGAGCTCGAGGAAATAGGGTTTCGTGAGTTCCTTGTGAAGGAATACAAGCCATGAAATGTGGAGGTTGTTGATTTCCAACTGGAGAAGCGTCCTCTGTTCTTCGGTGAGTGAAGCGATCCAGGCCTTTTTATCAAAGTTGTGCTCGCGACAGTATGCAACCCAGTCAATGGAGCTGGATTGGCTGCTTGTATTCTGGCTAGCATTCTCACAATCTATGGTGTGTGAGTCGACTGAGGCTTTTAAGTCCGAGCCTTTTGAGTCTGAGTCTTTTGAGTCTGAGTTGACTGAGTCTTTCGATTCTTCTGAGTCTTTTGATTCTTTTGAGTCATTCAAATCTTGTGAATCTTTCAGATCATTCGAATCACCATCATCTTTTGATTCGGCGCCATCTTCCTTCGATGACTTTGCTTCATCGCTTTGAGAAAGGCCTGGCGTTAACATGCCGTCGTTTTTTGTGGAATTTTCACTCAGACTTTCTTTGGCATTGGAAGTATCTTTCGTTTCCAGAACACTGGTCTTTGCCTTCTTATTGCTGAAGAAATCGGTGATGAGGACCTGTTCTCGTTTCATGACGCGGTGGAGGAACAAAATCGACGCGTTATTTTGAGAAAAGAGATTTGAAAAATATTGAATTCCATAAACCTTGACGAAAAATATATCAAATGCTCGCAATACACCAAAGTAGAACTGTATGAATCGTTGTTGGGAAGTCGCAGAAAATCGCAATGAATTGAATTTATATAATCTAGCAATTCTAAATTAGCTATTAATTTATTAAGAATACCATCACCGGTTCAGCTTGAAAACTTCTGAAGACTAAGACTTACCTTGAGTTCCTTGATTTCCTTAAGTTGATCTGGATTTGTGGGTCCACACATTAATGCCTTCTGACAGTAATTATGGTCAGACTTTATACGTCTAGTCTCAAAACAACTTCAAAAATCCGTAGGGATAACCATGGTCCTTTCTCAAAAATATACTTGTCAATACACTGTACAACAAAAAGACCATCACAGTGTTGGCCATCACCAATCCACACCGGAACCCCTCCGATTGGATAAGACTATCTGGGTGGACTTTATAGGATCCCAAATATATCAATGCTATCAAAGATGCAGCAAGGGATGTGTATGTAGCTCCCACGATTGGGATTTCCACACCAAATTGGTAGTGGATACCCCCGGAAATGTAGATCAACTCGTCGTTATCATTAGTGGCCAAAAATGGGACGCCTTTCATGGTTGTAAAAGAGTAACCGCACACACAAGCGAGAGTGAGCCCAATGAAGAAAAGTGCAGCCATGTACTTTCTGTGTGCATTCTTGAGAAAGTTGGGCCCTTTCTTCTTGATGAACAATATCAGGAGAAATGTAGCAGCAAAGGTCTTACCGAATTTCCAGGAAGGATCCTCCGTCCTCACGGTTATAGACTTTTGCATTATTTCCGTGAGGAAGCGTGCAAACTCAAACGTCTGCTCTTTCAAGGTGGCTACCGGAACCTGGAAAATGAAATGGGGATCTTCCAAGATGTGGTCTTCATTGGTATCTGCCCAGTCTATGTCGGTATTAGGAGGAATGAGCCATATGTGTGGGATAGTGTCGAATTGAAGCTTGGAGAACAACGGGATGTTGGAGCGATCAATGATGTCCACCTCCAAGAAAAACAAATGGAACCCCGAGTCTATGTAGTCGGCCCACCAGGATTGGGAGACTTGGCCCACTATGGTGGGGAGGTCCTCACAGATTGAACATTCGTGTTTCTCGTCAGTGCTGGTGAAGGTGATGACGGTCCAGTATTCACGGGGGCCCAGAACAAGCGAAAGATTCGCGTTACTGATGGGGATGATCTGGTTGGGCGACTTCAACGACTCCGACATCAATTGGACAACGGGGTTGCCCAAGGCCCATCCCAATAGAAGAAACCAGATGTACATGTGGAAAAAAAGACAAGATGATCCAAAGTAGATAACAGTCAACAGGGTGACAAGTTGACAAACACGATTGTTTTCACGTCATCAACACTGGCAAAATGAACAAGATAGAGGACTTGGTTATCCGATGGCTCACTTGATACCAAGCCGTAAGCCTCGAATCAGACGAAAAATAGAACGATCAAAACGTAATGATCGATGCTGCTTATCCTATTGGTTGCATTGATGATACAAGATGAAGAGAGAGTGGCTTGATGTTGATTCGTAGTGATTTGTAGTGAACCTATGGATCAATTTGGTATGGTGTATGGGAAGAGAATTGGACGCTGAAACGACCCTTGATTTCAAATACAACTTTGAATAAGCTCTACGTTTCAGCTCACGTGGATTTTCCGGGAGTTTCTTGTGCACGGCGGCCTTGGGCATCGACGATGACGTAAGCGGTGGTCCATACAAAGTTCGCGTGTTAGTGTGCCTACTACTATACGTGTTTCTACTGTGCCTGATACTGTCCTGATACTGTCCTGCTACTATACGTGTTACTGTACCTGTCTTGTTTGAGCCTCAATTTACACGGGGAGAGTTTATCTCATATCTATTATCTCTATTTATCGGGCATTACCCTGGCCTTTAACCTTTTAAATAATCACAGCTTCCCCACAGTCTTCCCACTATTCTGTGGCTCTCTCATCCACGAAATCCTCTTTTTCGTCCTTATTAATAATGAAGAACCCCAAGGTAACTGTTGCAGCTCCAAACAAATACCAAAAGTTCACTTCGAATCCCTTTATGAACCAATCTCCAATCATGGCTAGTGGAATGGTCATCGACAATCCCACTGTCACCGTTAAAGGACTGGTTAGTAACACTGCCTTGCACCAGCAAAAGTCGCTCACAAATGTAATCAAGGCATTCGTAAACAAAGGCACTGCAATGTCACTCGTACTGGGAAGCTCAAACGTCTCGTATCCAGATATGTGGAGCACTATTAGAACCGGCCAAAGGAACACCAAGCACCAAACTCCCACGAAACCAAAAAACAAGTGCGTGTTCAATTGTCGTTCCTTAGTAGAGCCCGGTATGGTGATTTTGAACTTTAAGAGAATGGTGTAGACTCCGTAAATGAAAGCCCCCAAGAGAGCAAGCAGATTTCCCCATAGCACCGAGAGCGCAGAGTGAACAATGGGAGCATTTGGTGCACCAAGAGTGTCGATCCTCGTCACAATAAACACACCTGCGAAACTCAAGACTATACCCAATACCTTGTTCTGGTTGATCTTCTCTACGGAGTAAAGATATCCGACAAGAAGAGTAAAGAATGAGGAGGTTGACAGGAGAATGGTTTGGGACGCGACAGTCGTGTATGCTAACGATGAGTTAGTCACAAGATTGGCACTGAACCACAATATGATGAACTTGAGCGAAAGGACCACTGTTTCGTAAACACTGATGTCGTCTGATGCCGGTTCTGTCTCAGCCAACACCGCCAAATCTTCGTTGGAGCCGTAGCTTCGCGTGAGCTCCTCCTCATCATGGGTCCTCACCGAAACTGCGTTGCGTGACTCATGATACGATTGTTGAAGACGGGCTAAAAAGCCCTTCATGTCGATCCCTTCGTAACGGAGGTACGGTATGAGGTAGAAGCAGAAGCAGCCGGTGTTGAGGTATGTTATAAAGAATGGCTTCCGGTACTTGTCTGTTTCCACTAGATCGTTGACAAGAAAGCTCAGACCCACCCAAAAGACCACCACCGACGCGAGGTTTATAAGACCAAGGACCCATCGCTGGGCCGAGTCGAGGTTGTTGGTGGGGACAAAGAAGGCAGCTAGGTATGTCCTCACCGTCAGAAGGCTCATGGTGGAAAAAGAATTTACTATTTCGCTGCGTTCAATTGTTCGGGGTATGTGAGAATGAGGTAACGTTTTCAGCATTCTGGAGACAGAGATAGTGCCGTGGAAAGATGAGGTTGTAGGGTTGAAAGGTTGTAGAGTTGAAAGAATATTGAAGTCTATAAATAATAGTCTATAAATGATAGCGAGATGCGCCACAGTTAAAAATGGAATAGCAAGATCGAGCAAGATCGAGCAGCCTCACTGGGACTGATTAATAGTGATTGGGAAAATATGAGAATGGCCGGGAGTGGCGTGATGGTGTGTCGATGGGGTGATTGACATGCCAACACGGGATGAGTAGTGCAGTTTTAAGAGAGAATAGAGGAACGAATGACGTAAAATGAAGATGTGAGACAAGGTGAATCGAAAATGAGGAGATAAGGAGTTTTAAAGATGACGGTAGAAGGTGAGTTAGAAGGTGAGGGTAGAAGATGAATTCAGAAAGTGAGAAGATCAACTTCAGAAATGTAGATTTATTTACGACTGTGGAATATTGAGATATGGTGATTAGATATGGTGAACAAGATATTGAACGAGATATGAAAACAATTATTGGTGATTAAGGATGAGCAATGAAAGCAAATGGTCGAATAGGACAGCACTTTAAAGATGAAAGGAGAAAGAACAAGGTGGTCATGAGTATATCAGCATACAAAATAAGGCTCACAGATACTTGAGTACCTGAAAAATTGGCGTTACCACTAAGCATTCTCTAATCTGGGGCACAGTTGTTAAGATAATCAGACATAAATACATGTAGTAAGCTAAAGGCTTATTCAGTAGCTGTCGCACCCATTTATCAAAATTCGACCACTAATCTACAATTATGCCCGTTGCATCTCCATAAAATATCTACAGAATAAATATTCACTACATTTTGATCTTGCACTGATCATTTACAATGCCTCCAAAATCGTGAGTACAAGCTGTTTAGTACAAGCCGTTAAAGATGGATATTTGATGTATCATTCCTGACAGCCTCAACAGGCTCTTGTTTGCAATTTTCCTGTTCAGTATCTAACCATAGTAAAATCCCAGAATCATTCAAATACACCCGTGTGGGGTCCTGTCCCTTCAAATTCGGTGCTCATGTGGGGATGTCGGGAGGAGTTTCCAACTCCGTCATCAATGCAATGGACATTGGTGCTAATTCGTTTGCACTCTTCCTCAAATCGCCCCGCAGATGGGTCTCACCTCCCTTTGCAGAATCTGAAGTTGCCAGATTCAAGGAATTGTGTGAAAAGTTTGGCTACAACCCGCGTACGGACATCCTCCCACACGGATCGTACTTTATCAATCTCTGTAACCCCGATCCAGAGAAAGAGGAGAAGGCATACGACTCTTTCTTGGATGACTTGAAACGGTGTGAAGAGTTGAACATTGGCTTGTACAATTTCCACCCGGGCTCCAGTTTAGATGGGGACCATTCTGAAGCTTTGAAACGGTTGGCCAAGAACATCAACAAAGCCATTGGTGAGACGCAGTTTGTTAAAATTGTCATTGAGAACATGGCAGGTCATGGCAAGCTCGTGGGGTCCAATTTACAGGATATCAGAGACGTTATTGACATGGTGGAAGACAAGTCACGCGTGGGTGTGTGCATTGATACATGCCATTCTTTTGCTGCAGGGTACGATATATCCACCGAGGAGAAATACAATGAGTTCTGGAGCGAGTTCGACCGCATCATTGGGCCAGAGTACCTCAGTGCTATTCATCTCAACGACTCAAAAGCTCCCTTGGAATCAAACAGAGACTTGCACCAGAAATTGGGTTATGGGTTCTTGGGATTGGACGTGTTCCGCAGCATCGCCAACACAGAGCGTCTCAAGAACATACCCATCGTGTTGGAAACACCAGTTGGAAAGGACGACAGTGTATATGGTGAAGAAATCAAGCTTTTGGAATGGTTACAGGATAGAAAGGCAGATGACAAGGAGTTCTTGGAGAAGAAGGAGGAATTGTCCAAGTTGGGGGAGAGTGAGCGGAAAGAGCACTTGAAAAAGTATGAAAAGAAGAAAGAGACTAAGGCCAAGAAGGAAAGCAAAGTCACTAAGCCTACTAAGGGTAAGAAAGGAGATATAGGTAGCATGGTGAGAAAGAAGAAGGAGGAAATAAAAAAGGAGGATGTTAAAGAGGAGGAAGAGCTGAGTTAGAGCTGAGTTAGAGCTGAGTTAAAGTCAAGTTCATTAAAGCTCTGTTCGAACTGTGAGGATTTGAGGAAATGGTTGCATTAGTATATAAAAGCGACGCTAAATAGACTGTAAAATATAGGTTTACCTGTCCATTAAAACATCAAATACCCTACATTTAAAGGGGTCCAAAAGGGAGGAGTGAAAATTAGAGCAGAATTGATTAGCGAAATGCTTAAAAGTCTACTTTGAAATCATCACAGACAATTGAAATCTTTTAAAGCTCTCTTTTTCGATCTCCTTTCCGATCTCCTTTCCAACTGATCCTTCTCCTCTTGGCTATCCCCTGAAGAATCAACGGCACATCCTTTGGCTATCATTTTCAATTGATCCAGAGATAATCAGCTCTGTATTTTTTGTAAGCTTTGAAGCTCAATCTCAATTGTAAATTTATTGTTGTGGTTTGTTTTAATTTTCGACTTAATTTCGGTATAGCGCACTTCTAAATTTTTTCCTCATCATGTTTGGTGGAGGATCTAACTCAGGCTTTGGGGGTTTTGGCACCTCTACTGCTAATACGAGCCTGCCTTTTGGGTCTAATACAGCCAATAACAACACGAACAATTCGCCTTTTGGCTCAAACAACAACTCGGGTGGTGGTATCTTTGGTAGCCAGCCCAATAACACTGGCAGTGCTTTTGGATCTGCATCCACTGGCTTTGGTTCCAACAACAACACCAGTGCGTTTGGATCAGCCAATTCTGGTTCTGGGGGGCTCTTTGGGCGTCCTGCAAACACAAATACCACCTCCCCCTTTGGTGGTAACACCACCACTAATGCCTTTGGAGCAAACAACTCTGGGGGTACCTCTGCTTTCGGAGCTTCCAACAACGCTAGCTCATCGGCTGGTCTCTTTGGAGGAGCAAGCAAGCCAGCGTTTGGTGGGGCTTCTACTGGTGCTTTTGGGTCGCCCAACAATGCAAGCCCATTTGGAGGAGCTTCGACTGGTTTTGGTGCGTCTACTGCTGGTAACGATAACAATGGAACTGGTGTGAAGCCTTTTGCTCCTGTTAGTGAAAAAGACAACACCGGTTCTACAACTGTGTTTCAAAACATCACTTCAATGCCCGAGTACAAGAACTACTCCTTTGAAGAATTGAGATTGAAGGACTACGAGCAAGGCAGACGTTTTGGAAATGGTAATTCCTCGGGAGGTTTTGGCTCTACTAATAACACTGGTTCTATGGGATTTGGTGCTACTAATAACACGGGATTCGGCGCGAACAATACCTCTGGTGGATTGTTTGGTGGAGCAAGTAACAATACGATGAACTCTCCATTTGGTGCTAACAACAATAACAACACCAACACCGGCTTTGGTGCTGCTAATAACAACTCCTCTCCATTTGGCCAGAACAATAATTCTGGTGGAGTCTTTGGTCAGAACAACAACTCTTCTCCATTTGGCCAGAACAACAATACTTCGGCTTTTGGCTCCACCAACAATGCTTTTGGCTCGAACAACAACAATAACAACAACAGTGGAGGCCTTTTTGGCGCCAAGCCTGCAACTGGTGGATTTGGATCCTCGTTTGGTCAATCAAACACCAACAATGCCTTTGGCCAAACCAACAACACCTCTACGTTTGGCCAGAACAACAACACTTCTGGAGGCTTGTTTGGCCAGTCAAACAACTCGCCATTTGGTCAGAACAAGACCTCTGCGCCTTTTGGACAAACTAATAATGCATCTCCGTTTGGCCAGAATAACAACGCTGGTGGTGTATTTGGACAAAACAACACCAACAACAACGCCGGTGGTGTGTTTGGCAACAACAACAATAACAATGCTGGTGGTGTGTTCGGAAACAACAACAATAATAACACTGCGTTTGGAGCTAAACCTGCTGGTGGATTATTCGGATCGAATAACACCAACACTAACACCGGAGGGTTGTTTGGGTCAAACAACAATGCCAACACCAACACTGGTGGATTATTCGGATCCAACAATAACACCAACAATGCCAACTCTGGTGGTTTATTTGGCAAGCCAGCGGGTGGATTGAACAACAACCAGAATGGTGGAGGTCTTTTCGGCAACAACAATGCCAACAACAATGCTGGTGCAACCGGAGGACTCTTTGGCAATAACAATGCGAACGCAAACACTGGAACTAGTGGTGGTCTCTTTGGAAGTAAGCCTGCTGGAACCACCGGTGGTCTTTTCGGTAACAACAACAGCACCAGTACGTTTGGGAACAACAATGCCAACAACGCTGGAACTACCGGTGGACTCTTTGGCAGCAAGCCAGCAACCGGTGGATTGTTTGGATCCAACAACAACAACGCTTCTGGTGGTCTCTTTGGAAACAACAACTCCAACACCACTGGTGGTACCAGCGGAGGCTTTGGTGGTGGATTCGGTGGTGGTGGATTGTTCAACAAGCCTGCTGGGCAAACCAACACCACCACTGGTGGTTTGTTTGGTTCCAACAATTCCAACAATACCTCGGGTGGTCTTTTTGGAAACAACAATTCCAATGCCAATAATTCCACTGGTGGTGGTCTTTTCGGAGCAAATGCACAAAACAATGCTGGAAACAACGCCGCACCTCAGTCATCTCTTTTGCAAAACCCTCAGCAACAGCAACAGCCTTTAGTCAACATTACCTCTGCCAATCCATATGGCAACAACCCCTTGTTCCAAAGTATTACTGGTCAACAGCAGGCCCAGCAGGGACCTCAGCGCCCATTGGCTGTTAGGGTCAGGGACTCGCATAAAAAACCAGTTTCCATCAGCTCATCCAAGTCAGTGGCGCCTCTTTTCCGCATGAGCGCTATGCCTCAAAAGAAGGAGGATAAGACTGCTGCTACTGCAAATGAGACCAAGAAGGTTGGAGGAAACTTTAGCGACAAGACCGATGCCGCAATCATGAGCTGCGACATTTTCGCGCCCAAGGTGAACTTCAAGAAGTTGGTTTTGGCCAAGTCTGAGGATTCAGGTACTCAGCTTTTGCCAACAACTAACTCCACTCCTCACAAGCAGGTGACCTTTGAGTTTGAGAAGAAGGACAAGAATGAGGAGATTGAGATTGCCAAGGTTGACGAAAGCCCTGAAAGAACGCCACAGGTCGAGGCTCAGGTTAGTGTCAATGCTTATGCTGATGAGGATGGATACTGGACTTCGCCACCTTTGGCCGAGCTCAAGACGCGTAAATTGGCTGATCTTCGTGCAGTGAGTGAGTTCAAGGTTGGTCGCACGCACTACGGAGAGATTGAATTCCTTGCTCCGGTTGACTTGTCGAGCTTTGTGAACTTGGATGATATTCCTGGCTTCTTGATTGTGTTCAGCAAGAAGTCGTGTGTAGTATACCCTGAGGGCCAGGCCCCCAAGCCTGGCGATGGGTTGAATCTTCCTGCTCGTATCACTTTGGAAAACTGTTATCCTGTCAACAAGGAGGACAAGTTACCAGTTGTGGATCCAAAGAGCAAGCTTGTTCCTGTACATATCGACCGCTTGAAGGCATTGCCTACAATGGAGTTCAAGAAGTATGACCCTGTTACAGGATCATGGACGTTTGACGTTAAGCAAACAGCAGAGGAGGAGTAGCAGAATTGAAAATGAAAATGTACTAATAAACAGAATGTAGAATTTACCAACGTAGATGTTGTTCCTATGCGCGTTTGAAGGCAGCATCAACTTTAAAGAGCAATGACACTTCCTTGAAAAACTGACTGCGAAATATCCGACAAAAAAGTTTATGCACTAACCTCTAGTTTTGAAGTTGATTCATGAATGGTGATCATATAAGCTATGTGCTTTTTCATTAACTGAGAAGAGCTAGCAGAAAATACGAAGAGAAAAGACGCAAAAGACCTAAAAGACCTAAAAGACGTAAAAGACGTAACAAAAACTTTTAAATTATAAGTCTCAATGTTTGTTGTCTGTTTCTATGAATTCCGGTTCTCATTTACGAGGATCATATTTCATAAATCTTCCAGCCGACTCAGAAATTGTCTAAGTTAAGGCTTAGAAAACTGTCACAGACAGTCTTCATACTAACAGGGTAAGGTTATCAGCCGCATGAGGAATTAAATTTAGGAACTGTACATCTCAGAAGGTCCTTAGTACAGAAGATCATTTTGGGTAAAGGTTTCTGGAAGCATCCATAAGATTAGTTTTTTGTAAAAACGAAGCTCAAGTCTCTCAGGTTTGAATGAAGTTTGCAGCCAGTGCGAGTCGTATAACTAATATGACCAAGCTCAAAGATCAAGCCTTGATAATCCATGAGCAAATCTTGATATCCTTGTTTGCTGTGTGATAAGGTGAAATAGGGAATTGCAAACTTTGATGTGATTGTGCAACCACCGACTAATTTGGCAATTGGTATTGCCAATGTTTAATTCCGGCGATATTTTAGCAACTAATATTTTCTACCTTTTGAAAGCTCTTGAATCCGCCAACAAGCTCAGAGGATGCGGACACCAAGAGCAAACAGAAATTCTTCACTCTTATCGAAAAGATATTTTCTGAATTCTGAAGAAGTGAATTTCAGAGCTTTATGGGTTCTATGTGTGCCAAATGACAAAAGAATGTGGTTCAAAGAGCAGGACAAAAATAATGTAAAATTGTTGATTAGACGTTTGCAATCTTGGCTTTATTTTTTGCAAGCTCCGTACGCCGTTCACCAACTGTTGTGAGTTTCACGATCCTTTCGTAATAGAAATAGAATAAACTTTGGGGATCTTTCCATCTGGATAGAGTTAAGTTCGAAGATTTAAGCTGAACCCTTAATGAAGCTAGGAAAATAGTAGAAGCGAAAAAGCAGAGAATTGGCGAGGTGCTTAAATCTGAAATTAGCGTTGGAGTTCCGCTCCCGATACATGGCCATTATTTGGTTGTGGGGGCATGGATTTAGGGGCCATGAACGCATTACGGGGGCCATGAGTGCATTATAGGAGCCATGAATGCATTAGGGGCTAGGAACGCATTATAGGGGCCATGTGCATTTCCACGCAATGTGCATTTTTGTAAGAGTATCAATTTCTGAACGAGCTAAGACTCGAGGATTGATGAAATTGCCCGTGGTTGGGATTGCGCCATGCATTCGCTTGGTATGTCCCACAAAGCCCGGGTTTCCAGAATAACCTAATTTAGCCGTAGATTCCCCCGATTTGTAATTCAACGTTTGTGTTACTATCACCGAAAGTTTGTGGAGAAGCCCAAACACGCCATGATCACTGGAAGGACAACCAAGACCATAAAAAGGGAGTGTTCCTCAAGCCGATCAAAAGTGATGTGACGCGGGTGATGGTACAAAAGAAGAAATAAAAATGATAGTCGGGGCGAATTCCAAATTCAGTAGAGTTCGTATCGAGATTGGCTTCAAGGTTTGGTTTCGATTTTGCTCGTTTGCTGAAGTGTGTACAAATAGGTCATTGAAGTGTTTTCTTACTTTATTGTAGTGTTTTCTTACTTCCACTTCACTATAGCTAACACTCACTTGGATAACTCATTTGGCTAACTCATTTGGCTAACTCTTTTTGCTAACTCATTTGGCTAACTCTTTTTGATAACTCTTTTTGATAACTCATTTGGCTAAATACTTCATTTGGCAATACTCGATTTGGCTTACTTGACTTTTCCACTGACTGTTCAAATTCTTACTTGATTAACCTTATATATTATCCTTCATTACCTTCAAAACTTCCACAGGACCTTTATACTTTTGCTTGAGTCTGCTTCAAATCTTAAGCTTTCTGGGCTTCATTCTTAACCTTTACGGCCAAAGTTGCACAAAGTTGGCGAGATGGTTGTATGAGCACTGCTCCTTGGGGTAAGCGAATAAACGATCTGCGTCAGAAGCATCGGAGAGTCCGGGGACGTCTCGGATTCCAGGTTCCACGGTACAAATCTATAACACCACACGACAAGATAGAGGACGTGAAAATGTGGGACACAAAAAAAAGGTGTATGTTTGACACAAGTTGGATTTAGTGTCCTGTTTCCCCACGCCATTTTGTGGTTTGAACCATGACATGACGACGTGGAAATAGTTGACTGATTTGAAGCTTAGCCAAAGCGTTGCTGGAGTGCGGATTTAATTGTTGAGTCCAGAATAGAGTGACAGAAAATGATGGGTTTTGATGGGTGACGTTATTGATTGACACAACTGATTGTCAAGAAATATTAGCTAGCCAGAGGCACTAGTTAGAGAGAAGAATTAGCCAGAGGTGGAGCATCAAGTGGCATTGGCAATAAACGGTTTCCAAATAACTTGCGCTGTTTGCCTGGTTACATAGTAGACAATGAAGTATTGGCACTCTGTGGCGTGACTGGGTCTTATCTTTTCTCACATCTGGGATCTAATTTACCCCCTAAATAATTTTTAAAGGGCCGAAATCCCCCAATTTTCCACACATCAACTATGGTTTACGCGTACGTTACGCTATTGACTAACGAATCATACGTGGCTGGTGCCCTTCTACTTGCGCATGCGCTCAAGCGTACGTACGAGACTCCCCACAAGGTTGCGATTTTGGTGTACACCCCTTCTCTTTCCGAGGAGCTGCTTGGGTTGATTCGCGAGGCCTTTGACGATGTGGTGGACATTGCTGACGCTGCGGTGAATGCTCCCCTCGAAAAGGTCGTGGAACAGCTTGGACGTCCTGAATTGACAGTGACGTTCTCCAAGCTTTTGTTATGGAAGCATTTCGAAACCAAATACGATACAGTCATATACCTCGATGCCGACACACTCTTGTTGAAGCCATTGGACCACTTGTTCGAGACCAAACTCGAGCACAACCAAATCGCAGCTTCTCCGGATGCAGGCTGGCCTGATGTGTTCAACTCTGGAGTCTTTGTAGCCAAGCCCAGCACCCCCGTGTTCAACACTCTCATTGAGTACCTGAAAGACACTGCGAGAACTTTTGACGGTGCGGACCAAGGTCTCCTCAATGAGTACTTTAACATTGAGCTGAATGGATCCAATTGGGTGCGCTTGCCGTTCCTTTTAAACGTGACCACCAACTTGGGGCAACACTATGAGTTCTTGCCTGCATTTGTGAGATTCTTTGACCAAATCAGCGTGTTGCACTACATTGGAGCCAACAAGCCATGGCATTCTCAAAATGGGATTTTGGGGTCGGATACCGCAAACTACCACCACTTGTGGTGGGCCGCGTTCAACAAGCTCTTTGACCCAGAGACCAAACTGAAAATCCTCTCGCTCGCCAAGACCACAACGGGCGAGGCAGAAAACTTGTCGTTTGAAAAGTACACAAATGTTTGGGATGAGGAAGATACCCCGCTCGTGGTGAGCGTTCCATCGTACAAGCCACCCAGTGTGTTCCCGTGGGAAAAGCGGGACGATGCCCCACCTCCTTCGAGAGTGTTCAACTATTCTGAAGAAGTGGACGAGTACGATCAGACTGCGGAATTGACCAAGCTGGTGGAGGGATTGAAGCACTTGAAGGTCTCTAGTAATCGCCAAAAGAAGAACCAGTATAATTTTGCAGATGAACAGAGCTTCAACCCTGATAAACTGTTGGAAGAAGTGTCCAAGTTACCCTTGAAGTTCTTGTCCAAGCAGAAAGACAATAGTTGAGAGATATTATTTGAGAAGAGATATTATTTGAGAAGATATTAATTGCAGAGGCCATCGAAGAATTGAGAATTGTTCAGAGTTATGGATAGTGGAGATTTGCTAGGGGGAGCACTTCTATGATAGAGAGCAATGAACAAACTCACTCACATTCATTGGTCTAGATTTCACTCACCTACTTTCGTTGAGCGAAATCTCTCCAACAGCCCTATGAGATTTGTTTTTCAACCCAAGATTTTGATTCATCTTGTGCATCAATCGTTATCTAGAGGATTTTGGTTTAATTTTTGATTTCTGTGCATCAATATAGAGTAATACGGATAATAAGAGAAGAATTGAGATTGTGATTTTGGATGATTTTTTGATGTTCTGAAGCTCTGTTGTAATCTAGTCTATGCTATTGTTGCAGTAGCCAATACTTTCTAGCAGCCTTGTAGCCTATATCTAGTAGTCTAGTAGTCATATCTAGTCTAGTATATTATTGCTATAGTTTCTTCCATGGTCCGATCAATGTGGAACTTGGCCTTGGTCATTGGGATGGGACAGTGCAGAAACAAAGTGAGTGCAACGCGCTCCCTAAAATAGCACGGGAGAAACATGCGCCTTGTGCGTGAAACCACAATCGTGAAAGACTGGATGCGAATGAATTGGGCGATATCGAACGTGTACATCCGGATGAATAACGCAGACTTTGAACCAGTGTCTTATGCCTCCAGTGTCTTATGCCTAAACCGACCAAATGACACCATTTCAGGCCAACAATTCTACTCACCTGTGCTGCAGTCTCAAAATAGAATACCGAGTAGCTTGTGCTCAGACATTTCGTCGTTTCAAAAATCCAACATTCATCCGGGTGTAGCACAATCAGACGAATGCAAATTGCATACATGAGATCCCCTCAGATTCTCTGTATTATTCTTGTTTTAAATGTTTGTAGAGCAAAAAAGATTCTGCCGGTGCCAGGAATCGAACCTGGGTTTCAACTGCCACAAAGTTGTGTACTGACCACTATACTACACCGGCTTGTGTACGAAATAAGCTCAAAATACCGGTAGCGGTACACAAAATAGCAAATCAAAAGGTTCTTTAATCTAATTTTGGTACAGGGAAACCCACAAACATTTCGCACCTCTCTAAATAAGATTTCGCTGTGTTTTTTAATTGCG